>CAEFZX010004085.1:0-16012 GCA_903066825.1 Alfaro cultratus | reverse complement strand
TAGCTCTGATTGGTTGTTTCTGACGGGGAGCTCTTTTTCTTTTTCATAGATTATCTGTCCCATGCTATCAGGACATAGTGACAGTTTTAACAAATATTTTAAAAGAGACATATTTTTACTGTAAGTTTTAGCTATCAAATTGGCGATAATATGGAGTCCTGTTCAGTTCATGTCGCCTGTTTTAGTAGATGATCCAAGAGGAAATGAAGGATTTACATTTGTACTTTAAAGTATTTGTCCATAACTTCATTTGGGTTGCACAAAACTCAAAGCATGGCATCAGATAACATCCGCAAAGTGAAAGTTGGTTAACACCCAGTGCCGAAAGCCAGGAGAAAAATGTCTGGAGATACGAAAGTCGATGCTCATCCACTTCTCCGTCTACTTAAATCTTTTAAAGTCCAAAGTGAAACAACCTCGTCTTTTTGACACGATAACAAAACAGTTTTGTTCTGTGTTTAAATAAATCTTTGATATTTTTAAAGGTGGCCTTCAACAAAATAAAAAATAAAAGAGAAGAAGAAAAAATCTGCTAATTGCTGAGCTCGTTTATTATCTCTTGTTGCTCTCAGCAACATAATTTGATGTGTTGCATCGCTTTAGGCACAAGAGTGGGCGCCGTCTCTGGGGAAAACCAAGAAACCCAAATCTGACAAGTTCTACTCAGACGATGAGGAGAAGGAGGAGGAAGGATCTGGAAGTGAAGGCAGCAGCAGCAGTGGTAGCAGCAGTGGTAGCAGCAGTGAAGGTATGTTTGTATTTTAGAGTTTATATGTTACAGTGGGTTTCAGAAACTGATAGAAATGCTTTTTTTATTCCTTTAGATTTTGACAGAAATCGATTTTATTTTACTTAATTATTGGAAAATATTTGGAACGCGATTAAATAGGTCGGCTGATTTCAGATGACAATTAAATTCAATTCAATTAAACACACAAACTTCATCAAAATAAGAGTTATTAGAGTAAAAATAACTATTGAACCTGCAGTTACGATGTTGTTCTTCAGAGTCGGGCAGTGAGAGCGAAGAGGAGAGCAGTGGAGACTCGGAGAAGACCTCCAGCGATTCCGGAAAGAGTTCGAGCGGATCCGAAGCGAGCTCCAGCGAGTCTGAATCCCAACAAAAGAAGAAGAAACAAAATAAGAAGGCGACTCCGAGGAAAAGCAAGCAGACCGCTGCCGACAGGTGAGGTGAAATCCACGCTGTCTGCCAGATTCTTCAGGCTTCACAAATCACTAGCTACGCTGTGGAGAGTCAGTCATTACTAACTTTTCCAAATTCGACTTGTCTAAATTTGTGTGGCTGTGATGAATTTCTAATACAATATAGACGTAAAAGGAAAATCAGCAAAATGTACCAATTTTGTATCCGATTAATCAATCAATCATCAAAATAATCGATAACTAAATTAATTGCTGGTTGCAGCCCTGCCCATAGTAGTTAAATCCAGTGGAGTAACGCTTTACTCCACTGCCACACCGAAAGCTGTGGATTGATGCTAGCTTTAGCATCATTAGCTTTTGAAAACAAAGGTTTCCCCATTTGGATAATTTGTCTCCCACACAAAAACTACTTATTTTTTTCCCCCTCCTTTCATAGAGGTGACAACAACGTCCATCCAGGAAACTTATTCCAACCAATAAAGTTTGCTGAATAAACTCCGTTTAAATGCAGAATAGACTCTAAATCCATGCAAATTTAATGTACTGTAGCGTCTGTCCTCTCTCTCTCTCCCTCTCTCTTGGGTTGGCCGGTCTGCAGGAGTATCGCTGGCGTGAGTTCCATTAACAAGCTAATCAAGGAGAATTTTCCTCCAGTAGCGTAACCCACATTTACATGGCTAATGGATAATGACTTTTGATTGGTCATTTAGCAGCCTGGTGTTACCAATAAACGAGATTTGAGTCATTACTACAGAATATGCTCACGCACTCTCCCTTACACAACTGGCAAATTTAGTTTCTTATGCAGCGCACTTCATTTACTCACGGACACACAAAATCACCGAACGTACCTGATTTCTTTTCTTTTCTTTTTTTTTTTTTTGCTGTGTGACAGGCCGCCGGCTGACCCTGTTCTCTCCATTAGAGAGTATAATTAGAGCAACTCACCCCAGTGCTCAAACACACCAGAACGCGCGCACACACGCGTACAGTCGGTAATTAGAGCCGCTCACCCCAGTGCTTCCACAACAAACACAGCATAATGCCCTCATTATGGCCCAGTCATTTCAGGCAGGGCCTAATCAGTCCCACAGTGATTTATATCACTTTTTCCTGTTCGCAGCAAATGAAATCTGTAGGCCAAATTAATACTGGCTTTTCATCATCGCCCAAGTTAAAAAGCCAGTTACCGTCACAATTCCCCTCATTAATTTAACGGCTGAAAATCCCAGGCAGGCGGAGTAAACACTCATTATTGGAACAAATTGAAGAGGGACAGAGCAAGTGAAAGAGAGGGGAGAAAGATGGAGAAAATCTTTCTTGACTGAGCGCCGCATTGAATTCACTTTGCAAACAAAAACAGATTGATCGCCGTCGTTTTGATCGGGTGCACTGAAAGCTTTCAGACGCCTTAAAGTTTGTTTTGCTTCCACTTCTCAACGTGATTTATTTATTTTTTTCCCCCAGTGTTTTTGTTACAGCTGAATGTGTTTAATGTGACTCAAAGTTATTTTACTTATAAACTAAATTATTAGGGATTAACCGCTTTTTTTCCACTTCCGATAACAATATCAGAGAATTGGTAATGGCCGATACGATCCTATACAGAAAAACACTGCTGAATTGACTTACTACGATTTTTTTTTTTTTTTTTACACAGACATGAATGTACTAAATTACACACTTACTTACGCCAATAACGTCACAATCTTGGTCAAATATGTAAAAACAACAACTTTTAATTTGTTCAGTCAGTGTAATTAGAAGTAGAGCAGCCAACATAGAATTAATAATAAAGAACCTGACTAAAACAAAAGGTTGACTGTCTTGGTCAAACATGTAAAAATAAGATGCAACAAACCTGTCAAGTTATTCAGAAAGTGCAACTAGAAATTCTATATATAATGTGAAATAATGACGTCGCTCAGAGCGCAAAACATAGAATTAGATTGAACAGATCTGACCTTATAAGTTGTCACAGATGCACGATCTAGAATTTTTTTCAATATCGGGACCAGTGCATCTCTAGAAAATGTTAATATAATGGGAAAATGGTTTTGGTGAAACTTCCTTGTATGTTTGAGGCATTTTTTATTTCTTTTGCCTGATTGTTTTAGTGACTCGGATGAAAACGGAAACGGTCCTGCGAGCAAAACCAGCAGCTCGTCCGCTGAAAGCTCCTCCGACTCGGAGTCTGACTCCGATGAGGACTCCGACTCCGACTCTCCAGCTCCGCAGAAGAAGACCATCGCAAAGACTAAAATGAAGGTGATGTCACTCTTCAACATCAATATACTGTAGCTTGGCACAGCTGAGCAGAGGTACTTGCTCGCTTAGCTGAAGCAAGTACCTCAAAGTCCTGACTTTGCAACTCAGAGTTAGGACAACTTTGAGTTACAGTGCAAATCCATCCTTTCACTCCTGAAGTGTTTAGTCCACTTGTGTCGCAAGTCAAGAAAACCGATTATTACAGTCAATCAGATGCTACAAATCAAATGCTACAAATTTTCACATTTCCACTCTGACCATTTTCATATATCACATGAAAATGGTCTGAAAACAACAACATTATCATTTATCGCAATAATTACAGCAACTATTTATCGTCCAGCAAAACTTCCAGTGACAGCATTTGGTCTCATCTGCTCCCCGAAATCACAGAGAGATGTCTGCACACTGGACTGTTTGTAGACTGCCAGTAAAATGTTGAGCTTTAGGGCTCATTAAAGTGATACAAGAAAAGAAAACCTGAACGTACACCTACAGAATGCTGGTTTTACTGGATTAACGTTGCTGAGGGCTGCTGATAAAAAGCTACAGTGGAACATTCACTTTCATGTTGTAACGTTCATCTGAGTGGTACGAGACGCAGCCCGGTTGATGGGATATAATGGGGTTGAAATTGTAAACAGGAGAACAGTCCTCTTCTTTTCAGCTCCCACTGAGTATTAACATGATATTCTCCCAGCTGTGTGTGCTGAAAGCTTCAAAATCCTGATTTACTCTCTGGGATATCATTTGGCTCCATGGCATCTCCTTTATTTTGTTTTTCTCTTCCACCCCTTTTATGTTTTTTTGCCCCCAGTTCTCACAATCTTTTTCTTACCTGTTACGCTCATCACATTATCTTCCTCTCACTCTTTTTGCCGTTCGGCGCTATGAAATTCTCATTTCATTCACTTTGTCATTTGGTTATGGCCTATGAATTATGCATCCTTTTCCCTCAGCCATTTTTCTCTGCACGGCTCTTTCAGACCGCTTTTCCAGTAACAGGGTTTCCGTCTCTATTACCCCCACCAAGCTTCGATCAGAGAAAATCTGATAAGATACGGCCGCCTGGAACTTTACGGTTTGTTTTTTCTTTCTTTACTCCTGTTTGCCTCTCACTCCTTTGTCCTGTTTGTTTGCTGCTTATCTAGCCTGGAGTTGGCAGAGTGGGATTTTATGGTTCTTTATGCGATGTGATAAACTCAGCTTGGTTAGGTGGGTATGGAGAAAGGGTGATAAAAACGTGCTCATATGTATAAATCTGATTTTTATTGCAGGTTTGTGAGATTGAAGCATGTGTGCTTTTCTCTACCAGACTTTGTGTGGCACAAGTTGCATAGAAATGTAAACCAATTGATTTGGGGAGGAATGTGCAACATCTTCAAGGTCTCGTTATTGAAATGTTTCTTTCTCTCTAGATGGAATTCCCAGAATGCTACAGTTCATCTTCTTGTTTTTTTTATTTTTACGCTCATTGTGAATTTGCTGTGCTTGCTTTTTAGGTGGAGGTAAAGTCCAAGAAGGAAGTCTCTTTATTGGATCTAGATGACTGTAAGTTTATCTGTCAGTTCTAAGACTGGTTACCAATGGCAGCAGGCTGTAAACTATAGTGAAACCCAGTGTAGCCACTGGTGCCTGAGCATAGTTAAAATCCGTGAATACTTGAGACCACCTCCAAAAAATAGTTTACACACCAAATATACCTTAATATGCATTAATACACACTGTACTGCAGAAGCTAATGCTGCATCCCACTTACCTCAGAAGTTGGAACTCGGAGCGGTGAATAACGTCACAGCCAAGTTAACAGCATTCCAGTTAACTAGTCAGAAAAGTCGGGATTCCTATATCGTGAAGCCCAAGCAGTCATTGTACTCAGTGCCTCTTACGAACATCATCGTAGGCTGAACCTTCCACACATTTCATTTGTTCAGTTTAGATAAAGGCGCTACATGTATCACTGGATTCAGACGCACTATTACAAGAATGACTTGTAAATATAAACATGTTATGTTCCGTAGGTGGAAGGACTGTACTTTTATTTATTTGGTGGTTAGAGAGACAAATTCTGTCAATGTCAAAATTGCTCCATGAAAGCCTGGTTGCTCCATAATGCAGGGTTCATAAATATTACGACATATGTCAGCAAATTATATATTGTTTGTACTGCAGAACTTTGTTTTGGAGAATCCTCTCCAACTTGGAATCTGGACTGACCATGCTTACTTGAGGTGAATCTAGATCACCTAAAAGGCCCAGATGAAGCTGTAATACTGTTGTTGCTATCAACAATTCATGCCTGTTTACTGATAAATACCACACCTCAATTTGTATGGATTGATCCCCACACATGAGTATGACCCTGTAAGAGAAGGGTGCACACCTCCAACTTGCACCCAGTCTTAGTTATGCTGGTTGCTGGGAGACTAAAGGAAGTTGGGAATGATTATAATGAGTGTGGAGTGATCTTCCCACGTAAAGCTACAAGCTAATGAGACATCCGAGAGAGTTTTGCTAAGATGGGGAGCACATGTTAATGTTTTAGGACAAAGAGGGGAATACCTTCTGTTTTTTCTTGGCATTAAGAAGGTAGAAAGCATTCACACTAAATTAATTTTTTCCTAATTTGCTGGAATCCATGCAGATTTAACTGAACATAAAGGCCTTTGGGGAGTCTACAATAGCCCTAATCCATTGTTGAGGGGGCTTAATGTTTGTGTATTCTCAGTTTTTACCTTTTTGATCTTATAGCTTAACACCACCAGTTTGCCAGTCTCACTAACTGAATCAGCATAGTTCGAGTCATTGTTTCTTTTATTGTTTAGTTTCTCCTGCGCCTCTGAGTGCACCAAAGTCCTCTGTGTTCTCCTCGAGCCTGCTGTCCGACCTCGAAGGCCTCTCTCTCTCCAACGTCTCGTCCGCCATGCAGGTTTGTGCCCACCATTTCCAAACTTTCCGTCTGTGATACGGCCAGACCGAGTGACATTTCCTCCAGCAGAGTGTGCCGGGACTCGATTGTTCCTTTCTCCCTGACACCGCAGCATCAACACACGATGGAGAAATGAGCCTCCTCTCCCTTGAGGAACATTTCGGCGCCCGACGCCAACTATTGACCTTTCCCGCCTCGCTATATTTATAGCTGGTCGGGACAGCGCAGCAGCTCTCCCCGTTTCCTGTATCTCTTATAGTCTGTCTTTTTCGACCGTCGCCGTCTTTTCGTTCTTCCACACCCTTGAACTCTATTTCTGCGCCTCATCTAGAAGTCCAACCGCTCTGATTCTCTCTCTCCTCCTCCTCTGCTGCCCTCCATCTCTTTCTGTCAGGTGTTGCGTCCCTCGTGTCTCTGCGTTGTGTATATCTGATGGTTGACCTTTCCTGGTGTGACGGCTCCTTTCTCTCCACAGTATGTGAGCAGCTCTTCACATCTGTGTGCTTTGTATCCCGTCTCTTCCCCTGGGAGGGAAACGTCCAAACCACTCTCTCAGCTGCTGCTGTGTCTATTTTTCTACGACAAAGTCGGATGTTTGGAAATGCTGCAGTTTGAGGATTTTGCAGTAGTTTCAATTGGTTGAAACTACTGCAACCAATTGTTGTCTTTTGTAGGGATATTATGTTAATGTTATGTATGGCTAGACAATAAATCAGTAGACAAGTGATCAATATCAATTGATAATACTTTTGGTGGAATATTCACTATATGGAAAATTCACTGACTTCCTATCCAGAACTGCACAGCATTGTGGGAGATGTAGGCAGAGGAAAGACGTGATCTGCTCAACCTCTCACATCCAGTTAAGCTAGGTTGGTGGCATCGACTCATTCACTCACTCTTTGGTTACCTAGCAACAACCTGTTGAGTGACTTGCGCAGCAGTAGTTTCATGTTTTACCATCTTGCCTCATAACTTCTTAAAAATTAACGTGTGGAGAGAAAATTGTGGATCAAACAGTAAAGGTCATGCTACCAGCTTGGCTTTGATATTTAACTCAAAATACGGATCAATAGTTATCATTGTCTACTGATATGAAATACTTATATCATGATACATTTTCAGCCATATCATCCGAGTCCACCTTTAGCTATAGTGGAACAATTCATAGTTTTCTAGTAGAATGTCATTTTTAGATTGCATGATACTTTATTAGATTATGAGGCCATAGTCCAGTCGTAGCTGATCGACTTTCTGTAAAAGCTTCAGAACAGATGAATAAATAAATCTGTTCAATGGAGATAAAAAAAGATCAGTCTTTTTTTCTTTTTTTCTTTTTTACAATCGTAACTGGTTTGACTTCGGGACCCAAATTGCAACATTTGTTACATTTTCAGCCACTATGGTTCTCTTTCACTCTGCACTGAGTCAAACAAACCAAACTTTTTTAAAAAACTTGTTCCGCTCCTCGCCTGTGGTGGTGCTGTACCAAGAACCACTGAAGGAAGCAACATAAAAACCTCTGAAGAAGACATGAGCTCAACTTCCGCTCTCACAAAATGTAAACAATAAATGGAGTAGCGTCAGACTTTATTGGTCGCAGGATTTCTCTTCAGTCGTTGTTAAAAGACCACAAGCCATTTCTCCCACTAGTGTTACACTCTGCCGTTTGTTTTGGTTGTATTTACCCAGAATGCCCTGTTCTGTAGTCCACTTCTTACTTTTGGAGCCGTCTCTGGTCCACTTGCCCTTCACATCTGCCTTTGAACCAAACCAGAGTTCACTTCAGTCGATCCGAGACTTAGGTTTTCGCCGAAACAGAGGTAAATATTTGGGTTCACATCAGAGTTCGATTACGCCTTCTCAGCTTCCCAAACAAACCGGACTTTCTAGACAAAGCAACCTGGAGTTTGATTAAAGCGGACTAAATAGTACTGGTGTGAACGCACCCTAAATGTTCTTCCCCTCTCAGCCGATGAGTTTTACGTCAAGTTAGCACGTAGTTTGCGTTTGCCCCCCCGCCCCGGCTCTCTGCCTTCCTGCCTGCCTGTCAGGATGACTGACAGCTGCTCTCAAGCCAGCATGGATGCAGCTGGAGTCTCGTTAGTCAGTCTCTCCTCCTCAGTTGAAGGCCAGAGAGTAATGGCGAATAGAAATGCAGATTAGAACAGGGAACTTTTTGCACATCGCCATCTGATTTAGAGTCAATTCTATGCATAAATACATGATGGGGCTGCAGAATTCATAGACAAGGGTAAATAACCTCACCTTTACTCACACACTCATATACACACACCAGCTCGTGCATATGCACATTCTCCCCCCCAACACACACACACACACACACATACTCACACCAACTGGCCCCAGTGTCATTTCTATTTCTCAGCAATCTGCCCACAGAGGCAGCGGTTGTGTCTCAGCTGAGCGCTCGGGCCCTTTTAGAGAATTACTGCATGGTTATCAAAGGCGTTTAGATTAACCCCGGTCACTGTCTTTGACCCACCTCCCTCTTCTGTCTCCTGCTCCTCTCTCCCCTCGTTTCTGCATGCTACCGCTCTCTCTAATAACATTTTGACATCAGGATCTCTCACAATTGCCTCTTAAATTCCTCCCCCCCCATCCACTACCCCCGAACCTCTTCCGACCGCTGTCCGTGTGTGTGCGGCGGCGGGGGTGAGGGGTGCGGACGGCCGAGGCTGATAACTTTTCATTCATAATTAGCGGTCGGCGAATGGGGCTGCGTTAGGGGGAAATTGAACTGTCAGCGGCGGGGCGCGGGGCGTTTGACCCCATCACGCCCAGAGGGGCCCATCATAATTTGTTCATTTGGTGTCCATCAGGCGGGCGCAGGCTCTGCCCCCTCCTCCTCCCCCGTCTCTCGCCTCACCCCCGTGACCTCCCCATAGCCCCCCCCCGCCTCACACACCGGCGTAAGCTCCAGGGTTCACGTCTAATTATGAATCAGCAGAAGGACCTCCAGTGCCGCGAATATAGCAGCTCCTGCCCTCCAAACCTCCTGCTGCCACTCAAACTGCAGAGATTGCTTCTTAAATAGGAAGAAATGTCCGCGAGGAAGCGGTCAGTCAGGTGAACCGGCCGCTTGTTATGGCGAACGGACAGGTTTAAAAGCGTCTCTTTAGTTGTAAAAATTTGGTCACTCTCTAATTTTTTTCTTTTTCATTCTTTTCTCTTTTCACTTGTGTTTATCTTTTTCTGAATGTAACTACTGACCAGGCCTGTCATAATAACAAATTTTGCTGGACGATAAATTCTTCCAGAAGTTACGGCGAGATTGTTCTCAAGTAATATAATAATGCAAGAACATATTCTCAAAGATCAATAAACTTTAAATTCTAATGAAAATTTAACACTAGAACTGGAAGACATTTTAAAGATCTGAAATAAACAAACAAAACAACAAATAAAGTGAACAAAGGGGTAGTTGAGTCTAAAGCACCAGTTTTTGGTAGAGAGAGAGGAGAAAAACAATAAATCCTGCAAATGGAAATTGTTGAGCTCGTTTTAATTTATCATGCAATTAATTGAGTCATTATTGATTGTGACAACTACTGCTTACACTTATGATATGTGAATTAGTTGCCATTCAGAACTTGTTAATTTTTCATTTTTTAAATTTATAAAGCTCCATTTGTCTTTTACAGTACAGGGTTTCCTCCAGTGTATTATAATCCTGGCGGGCCTCCAGGCTTTACTGGCCCCTGTTTCCTTAATCTTGGGAGATCTACAGTCGGCCGATACTTGCATGAGAAACTGATCTTGCCCACCTGAGCAGAGGTCTGAAAATCAGCCGCTGTTCTCTTTTGCTCTGCTGTGAGAGGTTTGGCTTTTTAAATATCAATAATCTGCCAGAAACCTGAAAGCGGTGCTTTCCTAATTCATTCTTTTCCCACTGTAATATAATTTTGATGTGAACCCTTTCTGGCTGTATGGGGCATTTAGAAATGTGGCACCATTCCTCTCTTACCTGTTGCTGCACACTGCAGGTCAGCAGGTAGAAAGAATGCTAGAAAACAAGACAAATTTGTTTAGAAATGCTTGCTTTTATAAAAACATGGACAATCAAGGAGCCCAACTCCTCACTTGTGGCAAGATAAGTGGCATGTTTAATCATTCAGCCACACTTTTCAGATTTGAAAGCATTTTTTCCCTTTCCTCTTGAAAGTGGATTACTACTTTGTGTACAGCAGAAAATCCTAATAAAATGCATTGTCTTTAATGGTTGAATCCATTTGAAACGGTTAATAATGTAACCTCGGACAGATTTGATTTTATAAAGGGCTTTCAGGGGCAGTAGCCCAGGGCCCCATTTTTTGGGGGACGCACCAAAGTTTTGTTTTGGTTTTTTTTGAGAACACTGTACTTTATTTAAAAGTTACCAACTCATATCATGTGAGTTGTATAAATATTTTGGGACTCTTATAAATAGAAACAATGTAAGACTACTTATTGATGTACTGTAATTTGCATTAGTGAAATAATTTTTCCTTGAGGCACCAAACGTGGTCCTGCCCACTGGCCCCCATCCTTTTATATCCGGCCCTGACTATCTAAATATCCAAACACCTGCGAAAAAGATACAAATTTTAATTGCACATTTACAAACGTACAGTTGCAAATGTTAATATTTTTAGTTTTAAAATGTTTTGGGGTTTTTAGATTAAATTACATTTTGTTTTCATAGGAATTCTTGTTAGTGGAATCCCCCATTCAGCGTTAATCTAATCTATGCCTCAGGTTCAGTAAATAGATGCATAAAAAGTGTGTGTGGCACTTGTAAAACTGGATGAAGGACACTCCTGCCTCTGAATATCAATCCTCTCTTATTGCTAATCTGCCTTAATGAAGAAAAAAAATCAAAATTAATCATTTCAGAAAATCTAATTTCCTGAAAAATTGACACAAATGAACTAATCTCTGTATGTGTGTTCTGGAGAGGCTCCTTGTCAAGTTAAAGTAGGTTTAGGGCGGCCGTGCTAACATTTATTTAATTCAATATGCAGCCAAGGTCTTTGTGACGCCCCTTCAATTAATTGTCATCTTCAGATCGAAGGGGGAAACGGTCGGGCCCTAAAAACCAAACGCGGGTCCCCCTCACCTTAAACCCGGTGACTCTTGGAGAGTTTAATGAAATCCCAAGTGGACAATGTCTGCAAGAACAAAAACTGGATTTTTCAATATATAAACCATGCGTCGCTGTGCACTTCACAGCTCTTTCGTTTCATCGCGAAGCCCGCCTCAATCTTTAGACTTTTTTTTTTTTTTTTTTTGAGCACGTCAGCAGGATTCTCAGGTCATTTGCCAGAGAGGATGCTGGGAACGCGGCGTCCGTGCTCTGAAGGTGACTGGCGTGTCTGTGTCATCCATCACTGGAGCTTCCTTTAAGTTGATGCATAATAGAGCCTCTCAATCAACTTCCTCTCTCATTGTCACCTTCCTCCTTTCCTGTCCGGGATCGAGCCTCCGAGCCCAGACCCGAAGGGAAGAAGGAAAAAAAAAAAAGAGAGAGACTGACAGAGAAGTCAAGGTTACATCCCTCTCCCTCTCTTATTTACACTTGAGGTGTTATGGGATTGCTCCGCGCGGCGTAGAACAACAGCGAATGGTGTGTGGGCACTCGTGTCAGCCTTTAACTGTCCACCATGTCAAATTGGTGATAATATGCAGTTTGAAGCGCTGGCCCCGTCCCCGTCCAGATAGGAGGCGGGCACACAGGAGGACCTTGAAGGCGGGATGTCTCTTGTCAGGGAGGTAAATCTCCGTCGTGACGGCCTGGCAAACATTACGGCGGGCTTTATCGACACCGACTGCTCCGACACATCCAAAAGTGGTCCGATAAATTTACCTGGCGGCCACGAGAGACAAATGTTTTTGTGACCTCTGTTACAGACGCTACGATGGTCTAGTGGCAGAAGAAGGACGTTTTATTTTCAATTTCTATTTTTTATAGTGTCTCTAATCTATCTGCAAGTTTGCTTTTCCTGTATTCTTAAAAATAATTACAAATTACTGGTTATGATTGCAGCTATCTCCACAGGTTTTTAATAGAAAAGTTTAAATTCTACGGAGGCACCGATCCACTTTATTAACTTCCGTTACTGAACCTCAGATATCGTATCGACAGACACGATCTGATACAGAAATCGGTGCTGAATTGATTTAAAACGTTTTATATTTTTTAACACAGACATAAATGTGCTGAATTACATATTTATTAGCTGACTCTGCATTGGAACAGCACACTTAGATACACTTATAGCTTCACAAGTTTGGTCAAACACAGGCAACACAAATTGAATTTGTTCATCCAGTGTAATTAGGAATATAACAGCATATGTAAAACTAAATAGTAAAGAAACTGAAACTGGTAAAAACAATAGGTTGACTACATGCACAATGAAGAAAACTCAGTGGATCAACTTTGTAGCTGTAAGAAAAGCACTAATCTGTGAGGCTAACCAAAGGAAAATCTGCAATTTGTGAAGGAGAATAAAGTTTCAACTCGGGAGCGAAACCAGAAGGTTGTGTGAACTGATGAGTGCTGTTGCTAAGAAGCAGATGAAGTGATTTACCCATGATGCCTAGTGTCTACTGTAGCGCCCCGTGAGGACAGCTCTATGACCCGGTGTTACAGCTGTTGCTCAGGTCAAAGTTCAGCACCGTTATGAGGTAATCTGACTACCTTGTAGATTCTGAATGACCAGGTTGTCCCATCAACGAGAAGTTTGATTCATTCACATTCAGCACCACTTATTCATAGATTTTGATAAATTTAGGCACAGATTTTTTGCACCAGTTGTCCAAACATTAGATTGGAGCTTATGGAGATGCAGCATTCAGCTTCTATGCTCTACAAATCTGGAACAGACTCCCAGAAAACTGCAAAACAGTTGAAACATTGAGTTCTGTTAAATCAAGGCTGTTTAAAGTGGCTTTTGATTCATAGTAACTGGAACATTGACCAATATGTTTGATGTTTATCAATAGTTTTAATAACTTATTTCTGTTCTGGTTTCACAATTGTATGGCGTTTTTGTTTTACATGTTTTCATAAAGTAAAGCACTTTGAACTGCATTGCTGCTGAAATGTGCTGCACAAGTGAACTTGATTTATGTTGCTTAGACTGTTAATAAGAGAAAATCCCCAATTAGACTTAACAAAATTCTTAATTTTGCATCAACATAACAGAACCTTAATGTTGTATAATCAATCTACACTGAAATAAAAACAAGAATGGATCAAAAAATAAAACCCAAAATTAATGATTGACCCCAAATGACATATTCTTATCACGCCTTTTGGGTTTGTAAGTTTGTAGAATCATGAAGTTTTTTTTCCAGCCTTTTTATTTTTTAAAATACTTTTCATTTCTCTGTTTCTCTAATCGTCTCGTCCCTATTTTCTATTGGTATTTTCGTTTTTATTCCCTGAACTCAGATTGAGTGCCTTCAGTTGATAATTATTTTTTGAGTCTTAATCAATCTTTATTTTATTTTGTTTTTTAGTTTATTTTTAGTCTAATTACATCGAATTAGTGCCGTCACTCAAGAAAGAAAAGCTCTGACTTTTATTGCAGCCGGACGAAAACACCTGTGCTTTTTGTTGTGCTCGTTGTTTGCTTTGTTTAGTTTTGAACACAACACAAACACGTCTGCTGTTTATGGACATTATGTGATAATTTTCTGCTTTAAAAAAAACCACAAAAAAAAAAGTCACCACACACACATTTTGCCTGCTGTATTGTGTTGCCTTGTGTGGGCTGCCTGTGACGTCTCGTCTCTCTAATGAGAGCAGGCAGTCGAGAATCTCCACACCACGGAGTGCGAACGGCGTTCATCTGCTGTAACAGGATGTTAATTCCACAGATAGAAACTAAAACGCCGCCTCCACCTCCTTTCTTTTCAGCGCCTCTCCGAGGTAATACAATTTCCTGCCTCTGAAAGGGTAAAAGCTCCTTTTAAACAGCCAGCCAGAGGCAGGGGCTCGGGGCCGAGGCAGGCACTTGTGTTTCTATTCATTAGCTGTGTTTTTATTCAGCCTGCTTTGCCTGAGCATCCGGCCCATTTTCATCTAACTCAGCTGATTGAGGACGTTTCCTCGATGCACTCCTCTTCGCCTTCCAGACTTAACGAAGGGAGCGTTCTTCGCTAACAAGAGGCGCCTTCTAGCTGTTGATTAGATACGTTCGGCTGTGTGAGCGTGCGTCACGTGACGGACGGATATTCTCGTATTCTCATATTTGGATGCAGTTGCACAATATTGTACGGAATATTGAGAGTTTTTGTAGAAAGCTGCCTCGCAAAAAAGGGTTCGCGCTTAGACTTTTTCACAAGATGATGCGTAATCGTAATGCGGGATAGGATTGGTGGGATCTGTGATCATCAGTTTTCAGGTCGGACTTAGGGCTGAAACAATTAATCGTGATTGATTGATTTTTGAAATAATCGTCAACTAATTTAGTCATTGATTAATTGCTAACTGGAGTACACTGATTAAAAAAAAAGAAACAAAAACATTTTGCTCAAAGAACAACACACCAGAGCTTATATCAAAACTGTACAAAAGATATAGTCCACATTTTGGTTTTAAATGAAAAAAAAAAAAAACTAAACTTTTTAAAAATTCTTTTTAGTTTCAGATGCATCCTTTGCTACAAATGATCAAGCGTTCACTAATGGAAAGTCGTTGTATCTTAGACAAATGTTTTGTTATTTAAAAAAGGTAATTAATTACTTTATTTGCATATGTTAGTGTATTTTTAATTTTATGTAAAAACAGCTTAAGTGATTAATTGATGAGTATGGAGAAAGTGCCAGTTTTATTATCCGATTAATCGATTGCTAGTTCCAGCTGTTCTCCGTCTACAGATTTATGTCTGAACTTTATATAGGCCCTTTTAACAAAAGGATATCCTTTAATCTCTTTCTAACTCTTGGCTGAATGTTTGGGCTCATTGTCCTTGTTGAAGGAAAACCTTTGACTCTCTCTCAGCCTCCAACAGATTTTCTTCACTTATTTAGCTCCATCCAAATTCCCATCAGCATCCCGGCACAGCATGACTCTGCCACCGCCATGTTTAATAGTGATGTTCAGTGTGTGTTTTCTTTTTGGATTTTTCCTATACGTCATACTGACTGAAGTTCTGTTTTTGTTGCGTTTCTTGGTCTTCATGATTGTGTTTGTTCTCTGTTTCATTCATTCTGAGATTAAACTAGAAAGTGGTGGACTCAGTTTAGAAATTAGGCATTTCGGATTTCAATTTGTAAAAAAATAAAATAAAATGTAAAATTACATGTACTTCACAATTCTCGCATACAACTTTGTGTCACGTAGAATCTCAGTAAAATACAATACATTGACAAAATCTGTCGACTCTTCTAGACCAGTGTTTTTCAACCACTGTGCCGCGCCACACTAGTGTGCCGTGGAAATTATCCAATTTCACCTAATTGGTCCAAAAAGATTTTTTGAAAACAAATCTGCAAATAATATGCCATTTTCGAGTGTCTGTGTTGTAGTAGTGACTAGCGGCGTAATCATGTAATTTTCTTATCACTAGATGGCAGTAGGTACTGTGACGGTGCGGTGAGAGGTTGGAGGAGTTAGCATGGTGGTTAGCCACTCTAACT
>CAEFZX010004083.1:0-37941 GCA_903066825.1 Alfaro cultratus | reverse complement strand
CACCTCCGGCATCTAACACTTCAGCTCGGAAAGCCTCTCTCATCCCACGTGTCACTTCCTGTGTCTCTGTCACCATGTTTCTCCGTCGACGTGCGTCTCTCCCCCCACCTGATCCCCAGGTGTCAGACGCGCGCGCTGGGTCTCGACAGCTGACAGACAGCAGAGGCCGAGGGCAGCCAGCTGACACAGCTGATGCTTCTCTCTGTTTATCCTCGTCATTCTGACGCCCTCGCATGCAGCCAGGGTGCTTCCTCTGATCAGGCTTATCATTGCTGCTACACACCATTACAGCCACAAACTTCATTGTATTTTATGGAGATTAGACCAACACAAAGTAGTGTGCAATGTCTAAAGGGAAAGACAATCATCCATTGGTTTTGTGACGTTGTGACGTATGGTAGCTCCAGTTGTCGGTTTTCCTCTGGTTGGCAAAGGAAACCCACTGCTGTACTGAAGCAGAGCATAAACTCACAGAAAATCTGAAATGATTTCATCTATTTACTTTGATCTTTTTTTTTTAGCCGTGAGTAACCCATGGTGCTAGCTAACTCAAGCGCAAAGCTAGATCTCATTCCTCCTGTCCAGTGTGTGGTGTTGGATGGAGACCAAATATTAAGTGTTAATTCATAAAATAGGATGATATGTTGTAAAATAACTGCTCTGCTTATATTTAAATCAGTTTTCAATGTCTTCCGGAGACGCAAACAGAAACTATTGCTATAGCTAATACAGCTTTAGCTAGGTGCAGGTTTAGCTAGGTTGTGCTAGCTAAAACTGGTTTGTAGGTCATCATGGTAATTATCAAAGCTTTGTTTGTCATGAACTGCATTAATAATGAAAACAGCAACAACCTAAATTACATTTTAAAACAAATACCAGCTAAATACTTTGGCAATACACTGTAAATAATGCAAAAGCTGTCAGACCAACAGATATGTTTGTAGTTTCACCAGACAAAACAGTAATCAGTTGTATAAAAAAGTCCTTTTCAGATGGATTTTGTAAAAAGATTCAGTATTTGGTCAGATAATCTGCTTTGGCTCTGTTGAGTATAAGAGTAAAGAGGGTACTAATGTCTGAATCTTCCTGTTATTACTATTGCTCTATTCAAAGACTAATCATTAATAAATAATACAGATAAAGCTGCAGAAACAGGAGAGGGCTGTGACCTTGTGATTATTTCTGTACCAAAAGCTCCCAGTCAGTGTGAACAAGCACTTAGCTTCAAAAAGGCGACGAGCCCAGAGAGCACACAACACATTAAAGAAGCACTTTTACTTCCATCTCACTGGGCCTTCACCGTCTCTCAGCTGCTCAAACACAGCTCTACTATTTATATGCATTACCCTGAGAATATATTTACTCAGGTCCATTGGAGCCGTCCTGCCCTGATGAGGATCGGTTTAGCTTGTCAAATTACCCCCAGCCGCTGCTGCATCGCCTGCTAACGACAGATAATTGAGCTGCTGGCAGGTTCGCTGGCTTGGCTTAATGCTGAGATCTGATTCTTGCATTGGGGTCTCTGAGGATCAAAGCAGTTTACTGTTGATGTCTGTCAGTAGGTTAAATCCTGTTGTGATATACGTGCCTCTAAATGTCACCTTCAGATTGAATCTCCAGTTCCTCCACTGTACATCCTGACCAGTTTCATATTTTGTCATTATGCGACATCAAACCTTTGTGTGTTTTATTGGATAGTTATGTGATGCTTCAATACATAATGTCAGGTGGAAGATTTTTTTTTGTTTAAATCTTTAATTTTTATTGTGGTTAATAACCACCTGATCACTTCTGTGCATTGAAATCACATACTTAGACGAGCATTTGATCTCTTAATATGGGGGAAAATGAAAATTACAGTGACTCCCATTGTTATTATCTCATTATGAAGCAGCAAAACATTGAATTCCACACTATTGATCCTAATATACATCCACTATTCAGAGTGACAGCACTTCAAAAGTGATGCACACACTTCCTCACGATTAGACTCATGTAACACTCCCTTTAAAACAGCAGTTGTGTCTCCATTGACCTTGTAATTGTGCGGTTTGACATTTAGAAAATAAAGTTGCTTAATGAAAACAGGCCAATATAAAGAAAAAACAAGCAAGTTTTTTGAAAAAGTTTTGCCTGCAGGACGAAATTATTCTTTTGGTTGTATCAAAATTGGTTTGCTTTGCAAAACTGCAATGAAAACACTTTCTTCGCATCGCACCAGTTACATGATGAACAACCGGACGTTGCCGCTGCGAACCACGAAAAAGATGGAAGGTAGGAGGATCATGGAGCTGCATGTTTTTTAATGACTTAAACTTATTTACGTCTAAGTTTAAGTTTTAATGGAAACACTGCAAATGTGAATTTGTGCTCTTTTTTTTTTTTTACATTGGCAGAATAAGTCCTTCACACGTTTGTGATTTAAACGCAGCTACTGTTACTCAAGCTTAAATGTCAAAATGTTCTTTTGCAAGGTCAGTTGAGCATTTCTTAATTTGTCCAGATGCTTTAGTTTTTATCTTTGAATAACTATTCAGTTTTATTGTATAAAAGAGACTCATATACTTCAAAAGATCCACAGGGAGACTTTTAATTTGAGGGAATTAAAGCAGGTAGAGGCTGATTTAAAGCAAACAGAAATGTTCCAGCATTTTCCTGCATTTGCGTTTGCTGTGCAGCTGCAGCCAGTTATCCGCCATCAACTTTCCACCTACACCAGCGCAAGGCAACAAAGGCCAATTTATGGTTAGTTTGCTCAATATATCCAGAGTAATTTAATTCATCGCCAAGAGCCTGTGAAAAAGTTTAATGGCAGCATAGAACGTAAAGAATTAGCGACACCCAGGAAGATTAGAGAGGCATTAGGTTCTGGGAGGCTCGGCTGCGGTGCTTAATGACTCCTCTGTCCTGAGCAAATCAGTTTTACTAAGCAAGGCTGCTCTCAGCAGAATTATAGCCACCGTTAGCTTCTCTTATTGCCTGCCCCCATTAACTGAGCCCTACCTGCGGACGGGGGGTAGGAGGGATGGGGGAGGGCGGTCTGTGCAATAACACCATCAATCCAGGCCCAGTTTAACAAGTTGGCCCCTGGAAAACTTTTTTTATGCAATAAAACAATTGCACTTTACAGCTAAAAGGTTTTTTCCCCCCCCTCCCGTACATTATTATTGTTGCACGGAGAATTATTACAGCATTGTTCTGTGGATGAGGTCAATCGGTGGGGATAACAAATGAGGTCAGAATAAAAATCAAACTACAAAGTAAATGGTATTTATACTGACTATGTCTTGAATTCCTCTTTAAAAAAAGAAGTTTCCCCAATAAATTTTAATTTACTTCAACTTTTAACTTGGTTTTAAAGCCTTCAAGACAAAATTCATGTCCAGCGTTTTCCACGTTGCTTTTTGTAGTTTTTTTTTTTTTTTTTCGGCCTTCAGACAAATCTACTACTCTGGACTGGCTCAAGACAACAATCTGCACCAGATAGCTTTGGGTATCATTACTGTTATATGTACAACCTGTATTACAATTGACATTAAATTAGTAAAGATAAGTTTGTCATGATCCATGGGTTTATGTATTTATTGTATGGGGTCAGAGTTTCAATTTTGGGTTGAGGAATAAAACACCATCTTAGGATGAGAGTAAATGGACACAACTCAAAAAAGTATTAGTTCTAGAGTAGAGGGATAAACTTGGTTTCAATGATGGGATTCTTGGAGGTGCTGGATGAAGTGGTGAAGATCCCTTGTCGATAGGACTTCTGACATAATTCATGAGACTAAATTGTCATAAGTCTCCATACAAAGATTGGATTGAGGTGAAAGTTTATGTGTATACTCCCCTTGCTGCGTCTACCACCCTCCCCATCTGCTTGCCAAGTTTGGTGGCTCTAGCTCACCGTTCACATAGGTGGGAATTCCCTTTGTGTCTTATTAGATCCCTCTGCGCTTTTGTACTTGAGAGTTATGAAATTTGGTTTTGTATCTAGCCATTCAAGATCTACAAAAACATCTTCCTGTGGCCGTAGTCCAAACCTTCGAGGGAATATGTCCCTTTTGGAGAATGGCTCTTGCCACTCAATTGCCATCAAACAAGAAACTGGAGCAAGTCTCAAGCACAAGGTACATTTTCACTCAACTTTTGCTGTTGAAACAAGTATTTCCAACACATTCAGTGAGAGGGCCAGCGAAGCATTCTACCCCAATGTCACGTACGTTTTAAGGGAAACTATGTCTGAACGCAAGGTATGCAAGGTACGTTATGTAGTTCAGTTCCGACGCTCTGCAGAATGCAAGTGCAACTTTGAATACGTTTATTTGTCAAGCTTGTCAATACACCCTTCAATACGCTTTGATGTCAATAAAACTGAAAGACTTAATAGGACTTAATTTTGTTAAACTATGTGCAGCCGCTATCCTGTCCCACAGAATGTATTGTCTGATTTGACTGAAGACAGACTCCATCTGAATTGACGTCAAGAAAGATTTCTGAATTGCACGTCCATGTCAAAGCGGATCGCTATTGACATTTTACTCTCGTCTTGTTCCACATTTCAGGTGCCTAAAGGGCCTGACAGGTTTGGTTTTCTCACATAAGCCGAGGCGGCAAAGCGCCATACGTGAAAAGAAATCCACTCCGGAGCGAAGAAGATGAAGTCAGGGCAACGAAAGGGGGGAGGGAGCAGAGGGGAAGGGCTCGTATTGATCTCCCGCCAGGTGTGATGGATAGCGCAATAAGTGGCAGCGGCCAGTGGAGGAGAGGAGAGAGTGATTTCAGCTTTTCAAAGTCCTGATGAATGAGAGCGTCAGAGGAAGGCCGGTCTCCAGAGGCCAGCACATGATGGACTGCTGTGTCAGGCGAAGAGAAATTGAAGAAGAAAGGAGAGGTTAGGGGGATGGAGGGAAGACGAGAGCTTTTTATGGAGGGCAGGCTGGGAGGAAGAGAGTGAACCCGAGGCATGAGCGGGGAGATAAGAGACAATGTACAGGGTGGGGAGGAGGGAGGCATGTGAGATGAGGGGGCCGACGTTTAAAGAAGGGGGTCAATAAGGAGCAGAGAGAAAGAGGATGAGATAGAGAGAAAGATGAGAGCAGGAGGTGACAGCGGAGTGAGTTCATCTTTATTAATGGCCAAAGAGCAGAGAGGGAGTTATTAAAAAGGAAAAAGATGAATGAAAGAATGAGTGTAAACGAGGGGAGGGGTGACAAAGGGAGATGTGATGCATGCTCCCTCCCGGCTTTCTGAAATCCAATAATAACACTGAGGAATGGGCCAGCTGGTGGGCCGAGGGGAGCAGAGGAGACGAGGGAAGGAGCAGCCATGGCAAAGACCAGGTAGGGGCAGCAGAGATTCACTACAATACTCTGCTAATGTCAAAAGATTAAAAAAAAACAAAAAACAATTTCGCAATTTGGTGTTTCCATTAAATAAGAAACACAATGAAAATTGTACATGAAAAAGTTTGTTCACGCGGTAAGTCATTGAAAATCATGGTAGCGACAAATGTAAACAGCTACATGAGATACATTTATAATTCAGCCATGGCGCTAGCTCATGTCGGAGTCTTATTCAGGCGCTGGAGCGACAAGCACCGCGAACTTGGGAGCGGCTATGCATGCGGCGTTCTGGGAATAGTCAGCGATTTTACAGAAGAGCTATGGATTCAACACATTCAAATGACACAATTTCTTTTTTCGGAATTTCAGAGTTGCCACCTTTATTAAAAGGCCTGCAGCCTTCTGTCTGCAGGCCCCCCTGCAGACAGAAGGCTCCCTACAAACAGAGCAAAGACAGACCTTGAATCAACCAAGGGTCTCCATGCATCACCTGGCTCGGCCTTTGTGCCAACCCAAACCCAGGCTGCAAACCGAAGGGTCTCTACAAACAGAGCAAAGACAGATCTCCAATCAACCTGGGAGGTCAGAGGAAAGACAGACGTCCATGCGGCCAACCTCCATTGGCAAGAAGGTCAAGCTATGCCCGGCTCGGCCTTTACGCCGACCCACACCCAGGTGAGACTAACCTGGGTCACTATACAAACCCAGGTGGGACTAACCTGGGTCACTATATAGTGACCCAGGTTAGTCCCTATAACCTGGGTCACATTATGAAAATTTGAGGCTTCACACAAATTTAGAAATGGAGAAAACACAAGATCAGTTTCAAAGTTCAAAACATTATTAAAACTTCCCTATATAAAAGCTAATTAGATTAAATTTCTCAAAAATTAATTAATAATTGGTCTCTCTAAATTGTCCTGAGGTGTGAATGTGTGTGTGCAAGGATCAGTGTGTTAGATGATGGATGGATGAACATTTGTTAAAAGTGTCTGACAGTAGAATATGAAACAGAATCTGTGAACATTCATCTGACTCTGTTGCTGTCCAGAAACAACCAATCAGAACCAAAAAGTAAACTTTTGGTTCTGATTGGTTTCTAATGCGTTGAATATGTCTCAGCACATTCAATACATTAGACTGCTAGTGTACTGCAGCTATGCAACCTAACATTATGTCATCATTATTTATAGAATGATTTAGAAAACAAAATGCTATGCATGTTTGTCAAAACTATTTCGACCCATATTAGAACTTTGCATTGATTTCCCTTCATTTTAGTAGCTGTGATTTTGCCAACCCAGACATTTTCCTTAACCATAACCAATACTAGTCTATTCCTAACCTTAACTAAAACTTAATTCACACCTTACCTCTAAACGTTACCCCTGACCCAAAGCAATGAGTCCATCATATTAGGACCGGGCTTTGGTCCTAATATGATGGACCTAATATGACACTGGACATATAATGGTGCGTTCACACCAAACATGATTTAAGCATCAGGCGCATCTGGTTTACATTCAAAGTCTATGTGGAGGCGCGTTGAGGGTCGCTGCGGCGCCATTTGAACGCTCCACATAGACTTTGCATGTAAACCAGACTCACCTGACGCTCAAAATGTGTTTGGTGTGAATGCACCATCAGAATATTCAGTTCCTATGGTAACAATGACATCAGCAGTGATGACATCACTCTTTTGATGCATCAAAGGAATCTCTCTCTTGAGTGTAGCACACAGACTGTTTTTTCAGACCTATTCCTGTTTCAGACTTATAAGTTATGAAACTTCTCCAGGAGCCATATGGCCATATTTCACCCATCGGATACCGTTTCCCCACTTTAACGCGAGGAACGGCATCTGATGGATGATTTATGACCATCAGGATGTGGTCCCCCACTTTAAAACAGGGGGGGACCTTCAGTCTCTGACATCACCGCTGTACCACCGACACAGAGAAATGGGGATGTTAGCTCGGCGGCTGGGCTGATACGATTCACAGTCAGTCTACAGTTAACTCACACTTTGTGAATAATGTCAGAGTTGCTACCTGTAGCTAGTCCGGCTCCTTCGCTGGGCTTGACCATTTTTGGCGGGTCTGAATCGCTGCCAACAAAAAAGTCTAGTTCATCTCCCAACGTGACTTAGCATTAGGTAGCAATGTTTCAAATCCTTCTCGGTTGTCCATTCTTGTAGCAACTTTGAACAGTAAAGAACAGCATTTAGACTGAACTTACTTTAAAGAATCACCTACTGGGAACATTAAGCTAACTGCTAGTTAAAGCAAGTAAGGGAGATATCGAAGCAAAGCCAACACTTAAACATTTTCAAGGTTGCTTCCAGATGTTTTTTGTACAGTTTTCTGTACAGCACTGTAGTCCCTTTGGCAATCTAAAGTGCTTTATACATGACAGGATTGGTTTTGTCAAACAGATTCAAGATGCTATGCAAATCTTTGTAAGCTAACATTGATCATTGTGCCCATGTGGTCTGGGATGACTGGGATGACTCACCAGTCATACCAGTGGGAGTGACTGGTGAGGAGAAACATGTGAGTTGATTACGAATAAGCAGCAGGTGGTGAAATGGTGAAAGTAATGGAAGAGCAACTAAAATACCTAGAGTAAAACAAGAAGCACACATCACATAAAATGGATAAAAGTGAAAATGTTGTTGAGGATTATAAGTGTTCAAGCCTGAACATCTGCATAATTTCTTCTTCGACTCATATGAGTCTTCCCAACTACAGAGATACAACCTCAAAGAAAGTAAAGAAACTTCTGCCGTCGTGTTACTTATTTTGTTTACTGCGCTTGGACAGCCTTGATATTTTACTCCAGATTAATTAGTGTCTAAAGATACACCATACCTGAGCCGGCACATACTATTTCCTTCTTTAACGAACTCATCTCTTGATTTGGTGATGATGTTTTCAGCTGGATCACTTTGTTGAGATGCTAGGCTAGCATTTCAACAGTATGTTAGCATATATACCTGTTTTTATAAAACTCATTAATAATGTGACTCATATTTCATAGTAGCACTAGTCAATAATGTAGACAAATATGACAATATTTCTGCTTCATATATTTATCACTTTTCTTTATCACACAATGTACTTTTCTGGCGTTTTAAGCTGCTTTCTGCGTGGCCTTTTTTAATGCTGAAAGCTAACGGATGGTATCTGATCATTGCATGTAGAACAGACCATGACGCAGGCAGAAAGACAGTCGTAGAAGCCAAAAATGTTTTTCTTTCAACTTTGTAGAACGTATTTAGACAGTACAATCTTCCTTATTTTTTGTAACTCTTTCAACATTTAAATTTTTCTGTATTTCTGCACCGGATTCGCGAAAGTACGCTGCACGAAAAGAGATTATAAATAAGCATGACATCCTTCAAGCCTGGACATCATAGAAGTAAGAGAACGTTACTTCTATGTTACTTCTAGAAACTGTTCCTGTTCCTAGAAGCCTCTAAAGAACAAAACTCATTTCATAGCTTTTTATATATATAAATAAGAGAGCGTGAGCTGTCCGGATTTTAAGATAGCAGCAACATCATGTATGAAACTCAAAAGGTAACTTGTATTTTTTATTTTCATGCTAGCTAGGATAGACACAACACGCGACGTCCAGATGAGGGTTGTTGCTCCGGATCTGACCTGAGGGTAGAGAACGTCTTGTTCCTTTTAAACACTTAAAGAGAAGCTGATGAAAGATTTCATCCGTATTCTACAAAACCAGAAATGGACCCTCTGAGAGGACTGAGTATCAATAAAACAGATTTTTTTTATATACAAAGAAAAATGAGTAAGGAGAAGGAAAGGACTGACAACACCTCCCTTGTGTATAAAACAAGTTTTTTGTTTTTTCCCCACCACAACAGGAAGATAATTTCACCTGAGGATGGTGAAAAGAATTGATCAAATACAAAAAAAAAAAATAAAAACACACATCAATAGGTAAAAAAAAAAAAAAGACCTGTTGCAAATGAAACTTTGAACATAAGAGTTTGAAAAGCAGATTTCCTGCCTCGGCCTCCTCTCTCTCTTACAGCAGAGTCAATAAAACATGACAGCTTGTCCTCACGTCGGCAAGTACCGACACACAGTCCTGAATCACCTTCAATGCGATGTGACTCAGACTGGCAACAAAAGAGCGCTTAGTTTGGCACATCACAGGTTCTCCTGGCAGTTCGCTGAAAGAAAACTGGAGCGGCTCATTCAGCGAGAGATGACAGACACGCTTAATTAAGGAAATCTGGGGATGAAAAAAAAACAAAACATGCTAACGTCCCTTTCCTGAATCTACAATCCCGCCCCCTCTCCTCCCAACAGAAGGCGTTCTTTGCTCCCAAACTCAGCTGGAAAAATGTCAGTGTGACAAATAAGCGGTGTGGGCCGCTCGGAGGAATTAGATACATGAATATGAATTAACACGATTCCAGTAAAAGCAAGTTAAATCACTAAAGGTCTCTCTCTTTTTTTCTCTCTTAAGAGGTAGCATGTGATGAATTTGCTCTAAATCCTTTCCTTAAGTCTCTCTCCTCTGCAGTGAATGAATTTGGCGACCTGTTGGGCTGCTTTCTATGCATCTGTTTCGATTTTGGCTGGAAGTCTCAGTCTTATGTTGTATGAATTATGACCTCCAAGCTAAAGTAACAGCAGTATTTCACTGAAAGGCCCCTCGGGAATTCCTTTAGAGTTCTTGGTTTTACCATTGCTCAGAGGAACGAGGCTGAAATGTCTTTTAACCTTCACATTGTGATCTTTCTAAAAACATAAACAAGTTCCATCTCATTGATGCAACTCACCTCATGAAAAGAAAAAATACAACTCAAAATATTCACCAAAACAAACGCAGCTTGGGAAGCAGCAGTACGTAGCCGCAATGCTAGTAGATGGGATATTTGGCTAGCATTCGCAAAGCGGCCACAGGCCAGGAGCTCCATTCATTTTCCTGAGCAGAGATAGGAAAGGCTGTAGATGTTAAGACTGCTTCCACTGTGCGTATTAATGCATATTAATACATATTAGGTATATTTAGTGTTTAAAAGGCAAGCAAAGATAAAATGTCATTGTAGAAGGGCTTCTGGACCTGGATAAGGTAGCGAGTCTGCTACTGGTATATATATAAAAATATTCCACAAATACTGCAGATATTATGAGCTAGGAAGCACAAAAGGTCTCATGGGAACTCACTTATTTAACAAAGCACTGGTTGTAATATCTGGTTCTAATCATTTGCATAACACAAGTGGATACAAACAAGCCTGAATAAGCAGGTGTCTACAGAGCTGTCATTTCACTCTAATCCAGCCAGACCAGACTTTTATTCAACCACTTTGTTCGGGGCTAGCCTTTTTCCCTTGAGCTCTAGCGCGTAGTTGTCAGTGAATTGGCAGAATAAATATGTTCAGAGCCTTTCGTGCACTCAATGAGAGCTCTATTTAAAGCGCCAATGACGGTTTGTTTGCACTTCGCAGCTGAGCAAAGACGCCGACATGCAAAATAATGGCATTGGCACAAAGAGAGGGGGGCAAGCGGGGGGGACAGCCACACAATTGGTCCAATCTCATGTTGCAGCGACACTTTTTGAACCACAACCTTTAAAGCAGTTCGTAGATATCGTTTCAGATTTTCCCTAAACATATCGTGGTTTTTCTTTTTTGTTTGTTTTTTATCCAAACAGCAAAGATGGTCGGCCTGACTGGGGGAAGGAACGAGTCGGACAAGACTCACAGAGCTGAACAAGGGGATGAGATCAGTGGATTAAGAACAGGAAGATGGAAAAAAGAAGGAGGAGCCGAAGCTGGACAAGCTCATTAAAGGGAGGGCAGCGGTGTGACAAATGATGGCGCGGAGCTGGTAGCATTGATCTCCTTGCTCACTAGGCAAAGGCTGGGTGTCTGGGAAAGGAGATGCATTGGGAACTGTGTGTGTGTGTGTGTGTGTGTGTGTGTGCGTGCGTGCGTGTGTGTTCGAAGGGCTGAGAAATACTCAGGTGCCACAGCTCTAATGGAGAGGCCAGCGCCGCCGTCCCGTTGACGAATGGCTTGTCAGTGGATGGGAGGAGGAAAGAGGGGAAGAGGAGCAAAGCCAAATGATTGAATAGTTGTGCTTGTGTTTGACCTCCTCGGTGCCAGTGCACGTCCTTCGCCGAGACTAAAGACAAGAGGAGCGAGGAAGACGAGAAGTTCTTAATTCGGGTGGAGAAACCTCCAGTTTTTCCACGACCAAACAGTCTTCGGTAAAGGATGAGAACACCGGCAGAAAACAAAACAGTTTGCGAAGAGCTAGCAATAATGCCACCCCAAAAAAAAAACCCAATAAAAACAAAAATGTAGGAAAGAGGAAGAGGAAGAGCTGGAACAAATGAGCGGGCTTGTTGCGATTCAGGCAGCCTTGCAGGACTATCATTACCATACATCAGGACAACGAATGAGGCTTTCAGCAAAGCGGTAATAAGAATTTGATAAATCATGAGCCGGGAATTAACTAGACGTCAAAACAATGAGAGCGCCCTGATAGATGCGGAGAGGCTGATGGCATCAATTAGTCAGGGCGGAGGAGACGAAGGGGGGGAGTCGATACAGGAACAGGTGAGGTGGGGTTACGGAAATGGCCAGCAGGGGAGCAGTGCAAGATAGAGGACAGACTAACAGGAGTAGAAGAAGAAAGAAACGGGCTGGACATTGAGAAAATTAAAACGGTCTACATGTGTAAAATCAACAGGCTCCTTGTTTCTATCTGTTCTTTAAATAAATGGTACAGACAGCAGAAAACCTCCAGTATTAAGTTTACATGTACAATCATTATGGCCGTGAATTAGGGACTTTGAAGGGAACCGAATTTTCCGGATCCGCCAAATGATCCGCTTTTTAAAAAATTTACATTTCTCTAAGAACATTTTATTTGTAATCTAGTTTTATCTGAATTTTATTCTTTCTTTTCTTTTTTTCATTGGTGAAACTCACAAATAAAAGTTGAATCATATGCAGTATGTTCTTACAGGGGGAAAAAAATCTGTTTATATTTGAATAAAATTTGAAAATATTTAATCCCGCAATAGAAATATACAGCATTTCTCTATTGCATTGCTTAGTGAAGTTGCCTTTGGCTGCTTTTCTAACTTGCTGCGGCACCCTGCTGTACTGCAGTCCTGATACTAGCGTTTATGCTAACCGGAAATGTAAATTCAGTTTTACTTGTTCTATTTATTTCTGTCCTCTCTAACAGTGCAACAGGTCAGAATGTTTGTGCCTTCATCTCGGCTGGAAATGAAGTTTTTGACTTATTAGTTGTTGTAATTGATGTTTCTGTGCAGGAATGTATGTTTGCTACACCACTGATAGCTTGGCTTATCATACTTATGGAAAAGTATGATTAAACAAAGTGTATGGAAAAAATATTTGTATTTCAAGACTTTACTCTCTGTCGTTGTTTTACTGTTGTGGTCCTTCTTCGTGTCCTGTCACGTCTAATTTCATTATTTTAGATTTTACCGACTACATGATGGAGAAAGTTGAGTATAGAAAAGTTGGGATTTTTTATTTACAGAAAAAAAAAACATGACGAAACCAACAAATAAGTTTTTTATATACATATATATAACAACTGGTGCAACTTTGACTGACAAGTTTTTCATTAACATTTAACCAGACTGCCCGTCCGAGTCGTACCTCTCATCCCTCGCTGCTCCGGCCTCCTCCACTCTGAGGGTGAGGGATGTGACAGGAGGATGTTTATTTAATGAGAGCAGTCTGGAGGCGGGTAATGAAACCTACCCTAACACCATTAACAACCGGGCTTATCAGCTCCGGGGACACACGTCAGCATGCTGCGGGCTTTTGTTCCTTGGCTCGAAGGCTGCGCGCTGACCCCGAAGGGCAGATTAAGGATCCTCTGAGCACCGCCGACTACCGCGTTGAGAAATTGCAAAAAAACCCGCCGCCAATCCGTGCCTCTATCGGCTTTCACTTTGCTCTTTAGAAAATGACACGAAGGAAGGAAGCAGGTTGGGTAGCCAGGCGTCTCGACTGGCACATGTAAGGAATCTGGATTGTATGTGTGTGTTGGGAGTGTGCAAGCTGGTCGGTTTGTTACCTGACCACACAGACACCATCAATATCCCTTCATGTCTGGGGTAATTGATGCTGATGGATGAACTCCTCTTTGTCTAACACAAGTGCAGGCAGGCCGGGCGAGCTTCCACGCGCGCAGGAAGTCCCCGCGCACGTGTGGCAACATCCACAAGGAACAATTAAGACGTCTTTCTACTCTGTCCATGCACGTTTCCTGCCCTCGCTCAAACCGAAGCTTCGCCCCGCCGCGGTTTTCTTCTCCGCCGAACCCCGCAACGTTCTCTGAAGGACTCATTTTCCGAGCATTAAGCCAAAGCAAAGCTGCTGATGGCCACACAAAAGCCATGTAAATGAGCTGTGAGAGGGGCCATCAGTCATAATGCCAGATGCGCTCGCCCTTTATTATTTATGGCCATAATTGGCCCATGTTTCCTCAGGCAATGACTGGGCCCTGATGGATCTGGTGATGACTCCGCTCAGCCCGACCATTAGGAAGCAGTCTGAAGGCAGGCAGGCAGGAAGGGAGAGGGGACGCGGGTGGAGGGCTGGGTATCATTAAACAAGAAAGGCCATGTTAAATGATGCGGCGTAGCAGCTGAGCAGCACAAAATGAGATCCATCGAAACAGGATGGGAAGATTACGAAAGCGCCACTTTGCTGATTCAACCCGTTTCTGTGAGTTCAAGACGGAGATTTTCCCAGTTGTCTACTTTTTGCTCGTTTACTGAGATTCAACAAATCTGAGTTTACGGACATTTCCATCGACTTGAGGATGTCACAATTTGGGAGCAATGAGATTGTAGATGATTTGCTTTGAGGCACCATAGACCAAGCTGTTGCTTTGGAGCAAGAAGGTCCAGGGTTTGAATCCCAGTCTGGGCTCCAGAGTCAGCATACAGCTTTAGCTATTACTAGTGATCAGGCCTAAAATCTGGGTGTAGTGATGAACTCTGACCTAAACCTTCAGAGCCACATAAAGACAGTTACGAAGTCAGCCTTCTATCACCTGAAGAACATTTCCAGGATTAGAGGACTAATGTCTCAGCGAGATCTAGAGAAACTCACCCATGCGTTTGTCTTTAGTTGCATTTATTACAGTGTCTTCACAGGCCTGCCTTGAAAAAAATAAAATAAAATGAATCCTCCAGCTGCAGTTGATCCAGAACGCTGCTGCTCACGTTCTGCCTAAAACCAGGAAGATGGAGAACATCACCCCAGTTCTAAAACCCTTAAACTGGCTCCCTGCAGCTCAGAGAGTAGTCATTAAAATACTTCTGTCAGTCTATACATCACTGAACAGCTTAGCACCAAAATACATTAAAGATCTGCAGTATGGACATGTGGGTAAACGCAATGGATGTGTGGGACCACAGAAATAGTCTGAGCCGACCCAACGCATGAACGTAGACTGACTTAGCTGTGAACTGTAATATTTGCAATGCTAGATGCATAACTTTCCAAAAATTTCAAAATGATGAGCTGAAATCAAGAAATTTCTGTTTATCTTTGCAAAACATTTCTGTTAGGGCTGGGCATTTGTTGTATAATTTATCATTTATCAAGATAAATGTATTGTTGTCATGATAAATTCCAATCAATGATGTTTAAAAGCTCCCAAAACTGTCTGTATTGTCGGGATTTAAATGTTTGCAATTTTCTCCACGGCTTGTTCAACAAAAGTATCGATGAATATAAATAAATTGGAAAATATGATAAAATACAGTCACTGTGTGCTTGCTTAGTGATATAAATCACACTTTTTTGTGTATATTACAAAATGGGAATGTTTTTCAAGAGCAGTATTTGTGTTGGTGGGGATATGGTTGCTGTTTCATTCAGTCAGTCATACAGTTATGTAGAAAAGTAATATTACATAGTTCTTATCACCACGGTTATCGTTATCACCATAGTACCAGAAATGATCATGATAAAACTTAAAAGTCCATATCGCCCACATGCCAAATAAACCCCCATACAAAAGTCACATTTAACAGAAACCTCAGCCGATGGCTAAGTAAACTCTAGTCTGTGGCGGTTCTTGCAGAGCCACAGACTAAATCCAAGCAATTATCGTTTTTTTCCAGTAAAAGGCAGGTAACCTAGTTTTACAGTTCTCAGCAGAAGGAATATGAGTGGTAGGGAAGGGTTAGGGCCTGATATACAAGATATACTATATTTTCTAATTGTTGAGTCTCCCACCCCTTTCTCATGCTGCCCTGGGCAACTGCCCATATCAACAACCGTCACTGACTGGATTCATTCCTCTGTTTGGCCTTCAACAAGAACAACTCCATCCGTCATTGAATTCTGGTTTGAGCCTCCCAAGAAGAGTCAACCCCAGTTCTGCGAAGTCATGAAGAACAGCTGAGATATCAAGATCCGGCGCCATCAGCTTTGGATCTGGATGGTTGACTCCAGGACTGACAGATGCGGCTCGGATGTCCTTCAGCGGCCGCTCATGGACAGACGGACGGAGACGTCTCTGTCTGGTTAATGACCTCCAGCGCGTGCAGGCTTGAGTGGAGTTTGTTTTCCAGACGGTGGAAATGTTTCACGTCACAGCGTGTTGTCAGCCATCAGGAACGTGTTGAGGAGTCCAGTCAGTTGGCAGGTCTGCCACCTGTTGGCAGGTCTGCCACCTGTTGGCAGGTCTGCTTCCCTCTTGTCTTGTACATGACATGTTGTTGTTGCAGGTGTAAAATATTTCAGACGCGAGACTCCCGACAGGTTTGGAGAATGCTGGAGTGTACAACTGATGATCGGCGTTTCCCCTACCGGTTTGTTTTTCCGGATATGCACAGCTTTCTTTTTGTTTTGTTTTCAGTGATGGCGTGCAGTGGGTTCTGACCTCTGAGTCACCTGATGAGAGCAATGAGGATGCTGTACCGAGACGTGAGAATAGATTTGTATCAGGCATCCTGTCGACATTCCAGGCTGGGGGAGAGAAAAAGGCTCAACCGCTAATGTTTAGCCCGCTAAAATAGATAATTATTTGCATTTTTTTAAGACTACATTTTAGTTTTTGTAACTCATTCTGCCTAACTCTGCCTCCTCCTCTCTCTCTCTCTCTCTGTCTCTCTCTCTCAGGCGTTTGCCAGCACATCTTTCAGTCGGTGAAGGGCTTGTCGGTGCCAGAATGTGCACGCTTTTCCTTCCAGGAGAGGATTGATGCGTCTTCCATCGCTGTGACTGACAGGCTACACAAACAGCTAAGCGATCTGTCTGGGATCCGGGCTCCCCTGCGCAGGCAGAGGCTGTACTCGCTCTGATGTCCTGGGGGTCTTGCGAGGGAAGAAGGGGGCCTTGAGCTGGCCCTGTGTGTGTGTGTGTGTGTGTGTGTTTGTTTTTTTTATTTAACGCCCACACCCCTCGTGTAAAGACTCGGTAGTGAGTGAGCTGCTTTTCTGAGCTGTGCATCTAATTTGCTGTTCTGTGGCTCATGGTAACAACTTGTAATCTTAATTAATTCATGAACATTTGGGCACATTTTGGAAGTGTGTGATGTTTTCAGTGATGTATCACACAGTCTGGCTGCTTTACGATGTCCAGAAGGGAGGTAGGGGAGGCGGGGGAATCCAAATTCAGCCAATTTGCAATATATTGAAGCAAACTTATATGAGTAATTTTATTCTGTAGTTACTCATTTCCAAATGGTGATGAAACACGGTCTTTTATTTGGTCTACTCTCTCTGCCTCTGCTTTGGTTTAGCTGTTAGTCAGTTGTTAGAGGAGCAGCAATCTGCTGCCACCTGCTGGTAAAAAACTGTCCCTCCACCCGAATCACTGCTCAAAACTTCTTAGTCCAAAAGAGGGATTATGAAAGAGACCACTACATAATTGTAATGTATGCAAATAAATATGACAAAGTATATATCTATAGCAGAAATATAATCCATATATTCAGAATAAAACATGTGTTATCTTTCAAAAGGCAAAAACTGTCAGTGTTTTAACATCGCCAAGAAATGGCCTTCCTCTAGTCCTCGTTTTACCAGTTTAAGTATAAATGTTTTTATACTTACACATATGTTACATATTGCAAAAAGTTTTTAATTATACACATATATATGTATTTATTTGAAAATAGTATTTATCAGGTCATTTCTAAAGTATTATTTGTTTTTATACATAATTTGTGCAAATATAAAATCTGGATTTTATTTAATAAAGGACATTTTATTTCACTCTGTATGAATATGAAGCTAATCTGATTTTTTTTGCATTTCTTAATCCATTTTATGATTTATTTGAAATATTTTATGTTAATGAATATTTATTCAGCACTTTGTCATTTTTGCAGATTTCTTTTAAGTGAAACATGTTTTGGCAGATACATATAATGAAAATAAAACATTTAATATCTAGTCAAACTACATTAAAATTTTTTTTGATTAATAAATGCATTATTGTGTTATAAAATACAAAATTAAATAATAAACTTTTAAAAGTTTAAATTCTTAGTAGCCTGTGTAATTATGCTGTTACTATGCCAACCATGAAACAATGAAATGACTCAGCTTTACTTTTTCTCATTAGTAAATGTATGTTGCATTTGTGAAAGAAGGAATTCTCAACTCTGGATAAAGAAGTAAAACCAGGAACCATAACCTGCTTTGCAGTTTATTCTCCATACTTTGCATATATCAACACTAGGAAACGGATTTATGCGGAGGTCACACGTTCCAGTTCTCGGTATGCGATTGCTACGGTTACAGTGGAAGGAACATGGCGGCTGTTATACAACCACCTGAAGAACGTCGACACTCTTCGGGACTTTGGGCTGAGAGCAGTCCGGCTTCCTGCGAGCTTTTTTCTCCGCCCCGCCCGCTTTCTCCTGGCACTCCGATTGGCCGCTCTGCTGGTGGCCGAATTCAAAGCTGATCCTGAGCTCTCCCATCTGACAGCGAGGCAGAACGTCGGGGATCCACTCGATCACGAAGGGGCTGGACTCCTTCTGGTCCCCAGAACTCGGTCCTGTCGGGGAACAAAACGAGCAAAGTAGCAAAAGAAACAAGCAGAGCTACAACTTTTTTCTGTCAGGGGTTTTAAAATAAAATGTAAGATCATTTTAAAAAAGGGAAACTGACGTACCGACTTTGAGGAAAGTGCGGTGCTCCATTGGTCGTATGGTCGGCGGACGCTCCGTCCTGTATCCGTCTAATGATTCTGGCTCAGGCGGCAGCTCAGGGAGGTGAAAGCGAGAGTAGGAGCCGTCCAGATTCTTTACAAAACTCTGAGTGACCTCCAGTGGCAGCTGGTGGACCAAGTATTTGATCACAAAACCAACAGACACGTTGGACGTTATAGTTTACATTCGGGAATTTCATCCATGCACACAACGCTGGAGGGCCAAAAATACGATCCCTTCACATGCCATCCAGTAGAACAATTCTGTTAGCAAAATGAAATCTGGAGATGCAAGGGTTATTAATTTACCCCTGTGCGCCACAACAAAGGGAAAAATAATGCAGAAAAACCATTGAAGAAAAACTCAAAACCACTCCTGTTATTTTTTCTCGCCCCCTATGTCGGCTACGATACACCCGTTGCCAGAGCAACTGACTGACTAACAGCTTACGTTCAAGGGTATCAGGATTCCACTTCAAAAAAGACAAACATTACCCACATAAAGAACAGAACATTCAGTCGGTTACAATATTATGTCTTCAGGCTTGATTTCTATTTTGCGACTATTATTAACAGCAAAAATATTGATTAGCTAATTTAAACACCTGCTCCACTGATGATTTGTCAGAGTTGGTGTGTGGGTCGCCTTTTTTTTCTAACTGAACTGAAACGCACCGAATTCTGCAGCACATCTACATGTTATGGTTGTCATAGTCAACCTAGCGTAGCTGATTTACTTTCTTCTCCCTCGCTATTTTTTTTTTTAATGAAAACTTTTTACTGACCTTGTTCTATAGTTGTCATAGTGTTGACAATTAGTAGCAAAGCACTGTGTTCCTTTTTATTTTATATGTCACAAGTACATTTAGGATTTAGCGCATTACACTGACAGCTAAAACCAGGGAGCTGGGGATGGGATCTTGCACTTTTTATGTCACATTGCAATGTGTCTATAGGCTGGTCAAAATCAGCTCCAACACTTTGCCACAAGGATGGGTTTTGAGATCTGATTTTATTATTCAAGCCACAAAAACTCAACCTATAATTACGCTTGAGGCAAAATGTTTGCAATAACATAATATATTATCTGTTCCAGAAAGAGTTTATCTCCTTCCTGAGCCTCAGGATTTTACCTCCGGAGTGTCGAAAATGTGTTTGACGTGCAGCAGATTGGTGAAGTGCCAGGTGTACTTGGAGAAAGAGCCCAGAGGAAGTCCGTCGTTCCTCACAAACGCTTATATCAGAAACGGAAGAAATATGTTCACACAAGTTGAGCTTTTCTAAAAATCCGAAAAGTGTTGTGGACATTTTTGTTCAAACTCTGACCTGTTGTGAGGTTGGGCAGTCTTCTCTTCTTAGATCCCAGCGACAGGCGCTGCTGGAGGGCGTTGAAGAACTCCTGGGGGATGTGGTAGACCAACGGCTGGGGTTTCCCTGACAGAGAGAAACAAAATTAACGTTTAAAGTGATAGCTAAAACCAAAAGTTTTTGAAAAAGTGTATGTTTTCACTTTGTTTACTCCAAATAGATCATTTTGGCGCTGTAGGTAAAAATCCAACTTTCAGAATAAAATAATTCTCCTTTGTAAGAAAAATAGCTTAAACCGCCAGTAAACTGCTTGCTTGCACTGCCCTCTAGTGGATAAAAGAGTGAACTACATTGGACTAAACCAGCAATGTAGATGTAAAGGAGAAACAAGTAAACAGTTATTTTCATAGAGTTTTGACGTTGATGCCATTAATTATTGTTGATCATGTTTATTTAATGTTAATTTTCAAAACCTCCATGATTAGTGAGATTTTATGTGACAGATCAGTACTGAGACAACATTTTGACAAAGAAGGAAAATAACAGGTTTTTAACAGAGCTGAAAAATGTGGCTGATCTGATGATCTGAAATAAAATGTGGTGCAGGCAATTGCCTTCAGAATCCAGGTTTTGTGTTATCTGTTAGAGAACATTAGGGAACAAGCAGCACAGTGAAGGTTATACATGTATCCCAAAATACATAACATAGACCACACTGTTCAGACTATTCATTGTAAAACATAAAAAACATGAAGAATCTTCATTCTACATCATAATCATACACTTCTTTCTGTTGGTCAGTCGCACAACCTCTGATAAATATGTTGAAGTTTATGGCTGTAAAGGTCAAACTTAACCAAATTGAAGGGATATGAATACAAGGTCCTCCATCTAGTGGGATTACATTTTTTATCACAATATCTTTTGGTAGTATTGTGATAATAAAAGTGACAACGCAAACTTTTTATTTTTAGATTAACTGTATGGTTTTGACGTTACGACGTAGAAAACACTGCCCAACAAATATCCATTCTGCTCTTGAAAAAAAATTGTAATGTGCTTCTTTAGGACAAAGAAAGAAGTTTGATTTGTTTTTTTTTTATCACTACAGTAACTGGATTTAAACATATTTTCAATTTTACTGATATTTCTTGAGAATCCCAATAGAAAAACAGTGGATAAAATAGTAAAACTAACAATACGGACCATTTGGGGGGTTTTTAAACAGGAATGTACTGTATCTTGACAATGATAACTTAAAGTTCTTATCACGATAAATGATAAGCGATACGATAACTAGCTCCAATGCCTTGCTAAATATGAAAGAACTTTAATGCTAAGGTTACCATCAAACTGGTAATGCATCGTCTGATGGATCCTCTCGGTCACACTGGCTAGCCACTGCTGGAAGCCCATCGTCACTGAGAGCTCGTCCACAACCTGAGCGCTGCCTGTGGAGAACCCACACAAAACGTTTCATCAGCTTCCGGCTGACCGTCACATGTGCAACACAGTTTCTCCGGATGAGCGGAGAGAATTAAAGAGATGAATGGCAAAGAGTAAGACGAAGACAGGCAGCAAAAGAAAAAAAAAAATAGGCTCAGAGGTGAGACAGGCAGCACCTGCAGCCTTCAGGCCACCAGCGGTTTTCCTCTGACCGGCTTTCCTCAGAGCGGAGGCCGGGGCGCCTTCTTTCCCCGCCGCTGGGCGGAGCGTCGCAGTGATGGAGGTAAAGAAAACAGGTTGGGAAGAGGAGGAATACAGAAAGAGAAGGCAGCACAGTGGGAAGGTTCAGAACGACGTTAATAAGGGAGAGCGAAGCGTTTTGTGCGAGATCAGGAAGTGTTCGGAACGGCTACCGGAGGCGGGCTCGTCCAAACGCAGCTTCTTCACTTTGTGGGGCGAGTCGTTGGGTTCGGCCTGTTTGTCACCGGCAGCGTTCTGCTGCACGACTGAGGAGGAAACACAAAACACTTTGAAAATCAGCTGTAATTTTATCTCTGGCTCTTTTGAAATCTTTTAATTACAACAGCAACTAAGACTTTCGCAATAACCAATTAATTGAATAATAAATTAAAAAGAGGTCAATATTTTCCATTCTGATTAATAAAATGTTTTGAAGGGAAATTTTGCTTAAAGACGTCATATTCTATTTAATTTATGGTTTTGATAGTGTGTGATTTTTATTTCCATTTTATTTTTTTTTTCTTCTTTTTTGTTATTTAAAATATCTTCCAGTTCCAGTGTTAAATATTCCTTACAAAATCAAAGTTTATTGCTCTTTGAGAGAGCAAACTTGCATTATTATTCCATTATCAATGTATTTCTTGAAAATGGTCTCAAAAAACACAATATCATCGTGTATCTCAATACTTTCTGGGAGAAAATGTATGTTTTAAGTTGTGTGTTATTTTTATTTTTGTTTATTGCTTTTGGTTGTCATGTTTTATTCTGGATATTTAAAATGTCTTCCAGTGCCAATGTGGGATGATCTGTACAAAATAAAACTTTATTAGCTTTTGAGAGGGCAAATATGCATAATTATGCCATTAATCACAGTTAATCAGCGCTGGATTAAAAACCTGTCATTTGTATGATATTATGACCAAAAAGGGTCCAATTTGAACCCCACACAGGTCTGCAGAAAACTCTAAGAAGGTTCCAATGCCACAAATCCAGCAGGCCTTGTTTATTTGTCCGGAGCATCTAAATGTGGTCTCTGTTACTCAGCAAGTTTGAGATGTCACAATTAAAAGATGAAATGTGAAATTTTACACAAATTATTGAAGGATCCTATTTATTCTGAATTTTAGGTAACAGAATAAGGGAATAAAATCTGGAAACACTTTCAAAACAAGCTACAAAGTTTTCTTCGCTCCATACTTATCCCGACCTGAAGAATAGTTGACAAAAGCCGCAAACTCTGCGGCCAGCTTCTCGTTGCTTGAGAAGGCGCACACGCAGGCGTAGAAGTGAAGGCAGGGCTGGGACGCGGCCGGGAGAGAGCCAGCTCCATCTGCGCCATGTTTCGTCCGTCCCGCGCTGAGCTGGCAGCTGCAGTGAAACACGCTCCTGTTGTTCTTCTGCGTCTCCATCTGAGCCACGGTCAGGTGCAGCAGGCCCAGCGGATGCTGCGAGTCCGTGTGGCACTTCACCACCAGGGTGTCTTTGGAAACCCGCTGCACCAGAGGCCCGGGGGACTCCGTGGCCAGCCGCCACAGCTCCTCCCTGGCCTGGATGGAGGCCTGTAAGGCCTCCAGGACGGAGCTCTTGAAAGTGAGCGGCGTGGCGCGGCTCCGGCAGTCTATGGCCTGCTTGATGTGGATGCAGAGGCTGTCGGAGGACGCCTCCGTCGACGCCGAGTCGGGCTCGCGCTTGCTTGACCTCTCGCCCTGCCTGCACGAGGGCAGGAAGCAGCGGCCCAGGTTGATGCGCGTGAGCAGGGTGGCTCCATCCCCGGTCGCTATGGCTGTGTCCGTGGGGACCAGCTCCACGAAGCCCCACTGCGTGGTTCCTCTTCCTCTGTGGCACACCGAATACACCTGCGCACTTCCGCCTCCTGCTTCCTGCTCCTTCCCGAAACTCTCCTCGTTGCTGTCGGTTATCACCCTCACCACCTCCACCGCGCCTTTCTTGCCGCTTTTACAGCCCGCCGAGGCATCTCTGAGGGTCACGCCGCAGGCTTTGTTCTTGCAGCTGAGCCCACGGGTGCCGTTGTAGACCCCGCATTGAGGGCACTTGCGGATGCCCCGCAGGGTAGCCCGGCCCAGGTTGGAGAGAAAGGCGGGTGTTGTGGCCGTGGACCTCCTGCTTTCTCGCTGCTTTGCAGCTAAACTGGACTGGGTGGCGGGAGTTTGAGGGGAGGCCGATGAGGGGGACACGATAACTTCACTGTCCATTTCAGGGGTTTAGGATAAAGACCTCAGGTAACCAAGCCTTGAAAAAGACAGAAAAAAAATCTCTAATTATTGAGAAAACAATTAAATAGGACTATAATGTTATATTAGCCGGTTCCACTTTAAAGCTACAAGCCAAACTACAAGTGTCCCGATACAACTTTTTCTCTTCCGATACGATACTGATATTGCAGCTTTGAGTCATGGGCAATACCGATATTGAGCCAATGTGATATCAGGATGTATCATGCTCACATTTATTACTTATTTTGTAGTGTGGAATGTTACAAAAGGCTTGATCTAGTGATATTACCCAATCTGTCCAATTTATTGTTAACCAATGGGTCTGTGTGTGGAACACAAGCGCTGCTGAATAGAAATGCTGGAGCAGAGAGTCTCTATCAGCGTCCTCATATCAGAGGTTTTAGATGTAGTTCGACATAATCCAATACTCATTTTTTGGTTGGTATTGGACCAATTTTGGATATCAATATCAGATAAGAACCTCCCCTAAACCAAACATGTCTCTAAAATCAAAGAGTTTGTCACCTCAACAACAAAATGTTCCACATTCATTTTATTTTGCTGCAAAGCTATATTTAATCAGCGATTTGTTGGGTGCACAAATAAAAAATGAGCTCAAACATATTTGATTTAATTCTGGCTCAAATTCGATGCTACAATAATGAAATCCCTCTTCATCCTCAGCCTTCTAGCAGAACGTTTTGGGACAAAACTGACATGGCGAACGGTCCATGATCTCATCCACTTTGAAAGCTCCACCTGAAGAAAAGCAACCAAGAAGAACAAACTTACCTTTTATCATAGTTTGGTGTCAAGGTGGAGCATAAAAAGTTTTAACCTCTTGCATCTCAAGAGCTTTAAAATCTATATAAAAATGAAGCAAAAACCTCCTCTCCCTTAGTATTCAGGTTAATTCATTCGAGTACCTCTTGTGACGTCATCAAGCATCACAGAGAAAAGTTTGAATCTTAACTGAGCTTTTTAAAAACTTAGTACCATCCACAAATCATTAAATGGTGATACATGATTCATTGTCCAGCTGCGTTTTTTCTGGGGCACTGAGAGTTAGTGGGGGGTAAAAACCCAAACACCACTGCATACTGCCTTTAACACTGAACTTGTAATAAAACAACACCGCCTCATTGATCTTACATCAGTTCAAATGTTTCTAAGTGCTTCAAATGTAACAAGCATGTGCATAATTGCTACACAGAACCTTTTGTAACCACACAGCCCGTCTAGCCTGTTTCTCTATGAATATTTTAAAAACAAATGCTCCTTCTACCTCTAATTCGCCTCTGTTTGGTCAAATTCTGCTTCACTCTGGCCTCCTAAATCTTCTCGACCGTCGCCATTCCTTCTTACATCCAGACACCCGCATTGCGCCTGTAACGGGCCTCCCCATTGGCTGGTGGCGGTCACGTGGAGAACAGACAGCGGACGTGCGCTGCGGAAGCGAGGCATCACGGTACCTGTAGTTGATTTTCAGCCGCGAGCAGGGTACCCAAGCTCCTGGAGGTCTTGTTACGCGGTTTTCTTTTGAGATATCGTGTTTTATGTTTTGTTTTTTTGTTTTTTTCCAGTCACGTCCATAGACGCGTCACATACTAAGAAGACAAAATGCTGAAACCCACCTGCAGTATGAAAATGGAGGCCCAAACATTCAACTTTTAGCCAACCTGATCACATAACAGTTTTATATATTTCATATCTCTGACTAATATTGTATTCTAAAATGAGCTGGTCCAATATTTAGTAAGACATTTTCTGTATTAAAAGTTTAAATTATTCTGCCCATGCGGTTAAAACACGGTGTTAACCTGGTTGTAGATTGTTTTTGGACAACATTTAAAAGCTTTTTCTATAGTCATTTATTAAACAAAATTAAGCCAAATTGGAGAGGGAAAAAAGATCAGCTATGGGTTGTCAAGCTAATGCTATTGATTAACTGATCACCAGATACAGTAATCAAGTCCTTTAAAGTATGTTTTTCACTTTGCTAACAAAAATGGATTTTTTTTTTTTTTTTTAGCAAGGACCTTAAATAACCAGTGGTTACTGTTTATCTACGGTCAAATTTCTAAACTCTTAATGTCACAAATCTAAAGGATGAAAAATTGACTGCTGGAAAACATTTGAGACATCCCAGCAAATTCATCATAAGGCCAGATAGTGAATTAGTCAGGAAAATTACAAGACCCAAGACTCCATAGGCCTCACTTACAGAAGTATGACCAGGAGAAAACCTCCCCTCTGAGAAAAATAAAATGCCTTTAGTTTGCAAAATCACATCTGATGGAACCAAGACACATTGTGATTTGTACTTATGAGGCTAGAGAAGTTTGGTGAACCAGCATAATGTCACAAATATCTCAAATCGGCTGTCAAACACGGAGGTGGGGGTGTGATGGTCTGGGCTTGTTTATCAGTCACATACAGTCACTGTGGGCCATTTATTCTGCTGTATAATGAAATATCTTAGAATCTGTTGACAGCTGAAAGTGGACCAGAACTGGATACAGCAGAACAAAAAAAAGAGCTAAACTATTTCTGATGTTGGTTTTTAAACATACTGAATCACAGGGTGTGAAAAAAATGTCCTTTGATTCAGAATAATCAGCTTAAAGCACTGACTAAAATTCAAGAGACCAAAGCCGAACAGTTTCTTCTTCTTCACTCCAAAAAACCCTTTAAACAATGAAACAAAAATCTTGTTTTTCATAAAATGAGGTGAGTTCACCAAAACAGCTCGAGGCACCAAGATCTGCAACAGTTGTCACTATATGATGAAGTTTCCATTTAAGTCTGGAAAACTTTTCAGTGGCCACTTACACCACTATAAACCTAAAAAATAAAAATAAAAACAGTACATCTGAAGATTCAACCCTCAATTGTACAGTTACAGTAGTTTCAGGGAAACTAGATGCAAATTACAAACAACCACTCGATTTGATCCAGTCGTTTCCAAAGATGAGAAGTAAACGGTGTAAATGTGAGCTGTTATAAACATCAGCTTTTGTTTTTTCTTTTTTAATGGGACAAAGCAAAAACACAAACCATGTCACTGATGTATGAACAGAACTCATCTTCTCCAAAAGGTAGGCTGAAAACATTCATAGGCACCGCCTACTCTCTTATTTTTATTTATTTTTTGTTAAATTAAAAGTAACTTAACTTGATAAGGCAACAAAATGGATATTCCAATTCTACGGACATGACTGTAGACAAGCTGCAAAAGTCTTGAGCGCTAGAAGTAGGTTTAGGAATCTATAAAAACAATCACTATAATGGTGTAAAACAATAATTTAAATTATAAAGTTGTTTTTTTCTTTTTTCTTTAAGTTTAATCTAAAGACTTCTGCATTACACAGCAATGCCGCTTGTCCTCCAGTCTGCTGGACGAGTGAAATGTTGCTCTTCTTCTACCAGCGCTGGACAGAGATGCTACTTTCGAATAGGCGCCGGGATCTGTTTCCCCCAACCAGGAGCAAGCACACATTCTCGTTGAACATGTCTTTATACAGCTTTAGTACAATTAAACAGACTGTTTGGCTATTTACATATAACAGGCTTCCAAATAAAAACCGCAGAAAAAGTGGAATGCAAAAAAAAAAAAAGAAAGAAAATTTAGAGTACTTCAAATTTCGTGGAAGAATAACTAAGTTTTGTGCAATCTTTGTCTGCCTGTACATAAGATAAGAGTGGCAGTAATCCCTGCAATTGTTTAGAGATATATACGAATTTAAAAAATAAAATAAAATAAAAATCAGGTCAACAGCCACTTAATGACGTCCAAACGTAAAAAGGATCTCGCGTGTACATGATTTGATGGCGTCGCCTCAACGTTTCCTCAGTCCTGAAATGAAACACAAAAGGCGAAAGCTCTTTATACAATGTCAGCTTTTAACGTTGCCCAGAAATAAAAAAAATAAATAAAAAAAAAACTTTCTCAAGCAGTTTTGTAGTAAACCACTCCCCCGTCACAATAATAAAAAAAAAAAGATACAATGGCATAGTCCTAGTTCTGGGTTTTTGGGGGGAACATGACAGCGATGTAGTCTTGGTGAGTAAAAGCATCAGTTCATGCACACACACACACACACACACACACACACTTCTTAATCCACAGGTGAGTTCCTCTGTCTGTTCCGTCCGGTCCGGTTCCGGTCCAGGATATGGCATGAAGAAGCTCTGGCGTTTGTTTGCAGGTTTTTGTCGTGACCAGTTTCCTTCCCAACCTGCTGACCTCCACGGTTCATTAGAATAAACTAGAGCACACCCTGAGAACTCACTCGGGACTGCTGCGTCGCTACGGCAACGAGCGGACAGGGCGACGACGCTTAGGTCGGCGGCGCTTTAACGGAGAGAAAAAGGAACAGCTCTTTGTCGGTATGCGGAGCGGCTGTGTTTGCAATACTGTAGGTTACCGAGCGCCGCGACTCGCCGCGCCGCCTTCCCCTCTATGGATGATTGTTAAATAGTGATATAAAATTCTGCCCTTGATCTTTGGCTTTCAGGGGCGGAGGACATAGAAAGGTTTCCTTTAATTCATGTAACACTTGTTTTCGTTCAACTAAACTCTCTCTGCTAGAAATATAATAAACAGATAAATGTTAAGTTTGCATTTGGCCATGAACACACCAAGCAATAAAAACGGAGAGGTGGAGGGGGTCCAGGAATGCAATGTGCATTAACGGTGGCTTTATCAGTGTTTAATGTGTATATAGTCATGTTTCAACCTGCTGATTTGGGCAGTGGGTGAGGCTTTGGGCTGGTTTAAAAAAAAAAAAAAGGAAATGGCAGACCAGCTTCACTAGGAGCAATTTTTGTGGTGTGACAGTCGGAGCACGTCTGGTGCGCTCCTTCCTTTCCCCAGCAGAGTGTAATCCTGGTGTCCTTGAGCGCTAAGAGAGGGTGTGGGTGGGGGGTCTGTGATCAGTGGGTGGGGTATCCAGTGGTGCTCATGCCTGCCTGGTTGGTTAGCATTGTCCCGTTGACTCCCTGCCCAGGCTCCACCATGCCCCCGTTGCTCACGGCGCCCACGCCCGTCCATCCAGCTCCAGCATGTAAATGACTGAAACGGGAAACAAAAATTATAAAAACGGGTGTTGAACGTTTTACTAGAAATAAAACAAAAATCACAGAAATGTGGGTTTCCTTCCGCAGAGCAAAGCAGTGTTGCAGCACAACAGGCTGAAAATACTCTGGCATTTTAGATGCATAAACACTAGAGATCAAACACACATTAAGTGTTAATTATGGACAAGAATCCAAATCTGATGATTTCATTTTGAAAGAAAATAAAAGCACACCAAAATCAACAACAAAAACTGTAAAATCCAAAGCTTTTATTGGTAACTTTTAGAGGGCAACTAATAAGTTAAAAGTTTTAATAGTTGCCCTCTCTCTCTCTGTAAGCAGTGAGACTAAGGGGCCGAGCCAAGTTATGTGGAATCTCTCCTTGGTAAAATTAGCAGCGCCTGAACTTGGAGTACGCCCAGACATTCTTCATTGCGGTACTGGAGTATCACAAGGTACCACGTCTTCAAAAGCCACAGCAGAACCAGACGTAGGTGACTTCTTCTTCATTTTTTTAAAAACATCTTTTACATAACCTCTGTCACTTTAAAGAGTCTAAACTATTAGACTTTTGCAGTGAGTCTCATGGTAAACACACAGAAATTAAGTAACTAAGTAAGTAAACTTGATTTGGATAGCACCTTTTGCAGGTGGAAAACCACAAAGTGCTTTGCCAAATATAAAACATGAACAATGTGTTTTCAGCTGCTTTTTAAAGGCAGTCAGTATAGCTTCTTCTGAGCAGGTTATTTTGATCGGTAAAATGCTTCCACTCACTTGTAGCCCTGCTGATCCCAGGCCTGTCCGTAGACGCCGTAGCTTGGAACCTGCCATCCGTTGGGCACGTACTGACCGATCTGTTGCGTGTTGCTGTACCACTGGCCCCACTGGTTGTAGGGTTGGGCTGCAAAGCTCAGCGTGTTCTGCTGAAATACAGATAGATTGTTTCAGGAGAAAAATAAAATAAAAAAAACAGAAGTTGTGTTTATTTATTTTTTTCTTAAAGGGAAAATAAAGATTGGTCCTACCTGTGCCATCTGTACCTGCTGTATGGGGCCCTGTACAATGTCTGTTGTTTCTTTCCCCCAGTAGCACTTTACAATGTTGCCCTCTATCGAGGTGCCGTTTACAGAAACTATGGCATGAGCTGCAGCCTCGTGGGAGTTAAACCTGTGCAGAGAAAAGAACTAAGACATTGTGTTCTACCTGATATCAAGTTATCCTGTAAAGTTCATCTGATAAGGAGATCATCCTCTGCCCAAGACAGGTGCATCTACAATTAGGGATGCACCGATCCACTTTTTTCACTTCCCATACCGATATCTGAGGTTTTGTATCGCCCGATACCGATACAGAAAAACAGACATAAATGTACTGAATTAAAACTTTATTTGATAACTCTGCACCAGTACAGCACACTTAAATACACCATCAGCTTCACAAGCTTCGTAAAAACAGCTTTCATTTGTTCAGTCGGTGAAATTAGGATTATAACAGTCAGTGTAAAATAAATAAAGAAACTGACAAAAACGATAAGATAACTAGCTTGGTCAAACACGTAAAAATAAAGTGGATCAAACCTTCTTTCAAATGGTTCAGAAAGAGCAATTAGGAATCCTAAATATAATGTAAAATAAAAAAGAATGATGTCGCTCAGAGCACAAAGCAAAGAATTAGACTGAATAGATCTGCCCTTATGCATCAAGCATATTGTCCTGGACACCTGATCTGCTTTTTTTTAAATATCGGGACCGATACAGATATTAATATCAGATCGGTCGGTTCTTCTCTATTTAAAAATCAGTTTACCTCACAAAGGAGTAGCCTTTTTCTGGGAAAACACGGATCTCCATTATTTGGCCAAAAGGTGAGAAGGTCTGTCTCATTATTTGCTCTGTGAGATAAAATAAAATAAAATAAGGTTTTTAAATTGTGCTTCCAAGACTTCACCATGGTGTCATTAAACAGCTGCTCACCTGTGAGACCTTGTGTGACTCCTCCACAGTAGACTGTGCAGTTACTGAGGCTGGACTGGTTTAACACCTCATCGAAAGAGAGCTGTTTGGTACTGGCTGCTAAAAAATAAATGAAAAATGGAGGAGAACATGACAAATATGAATGCTGATGGCACACGAAGAAGGTTCAGGACAAAACGCACTAAGCTAGAAAATAAAGACCAACAAAAATGCAGCGGAGTCCTATTGACGACAAATGTGAATCGCTGCAAACTTACTTTCGTTTGTTGTTTTAGGAGCAGGCTTCCTCGTGGCCCAGTTGGTCCTTATCTGCCGTCCTCCTAGCCACTGACCCCCCATTTGCTGGATGGCGTTCTCTGCATCCTAAACACGAAAAGAGAGTTAAAAAAAGAAACGCTGGTCGCACATTACAGCTGGAACTCAGAACCAGCAGACAGATCAGTGAAGACACACTCACCCATTTGTTGAAGAAGGAGACAAAACCATAGCCTTTAGATTTACCTGTGGCCATGTCTTTCACAACGCGACAGTCCCTGCATGTAAACACATTCACACACAGTTTGATCAAACAGTTTAATAATAATAATTTGTGTTTTACATTAGAAGTTGTTCAGAGGTATTAGGAAGTGCTGATAGATTGAAAATGGAGCAGATGAGCATGTTATTTCATCAAGCTGAGATGCAGCTGAAATTCAAATTCAAATATAAGTGTTGGCTGAAACTTAAGGCAGTAAACACAATTTATAATTTTGCTTTTATTTTAATTGGGGTCACAAACTGGACTCAAGATATTTTCCCCATCGATCCGATTCTGAGATCGGTAGCAATCTTCAGTTTAACATTTCTGAAAGAAAAACAGCCTTCTTTCAAAACTTGTGGTTCTTCTTCTGTTTCTGAGAGTTTCTCTGTTCCTTTTGATTCATTCGAAATTACTGAGCACTCTGTGAGCGTGTGCAGCAGAAATATTTTGCGTCGGACGTGTGGCGATGAGGAGAAACTTACGATATTTTTCCAAAAGGAGCAAAAGCTGCTTTTATGTCATCTGTGGTGATTTCTGGACTAAGGTCTCCAACAAAAACATGGAAGTGACCTGAAAACATAAGAAAAGCACAGATTTTTACAAAACTGAACATTGTAAAAAATACTTATTGGAATATGGTCTAGAGTATAAAAATATTTAAGCCAACATCTCACATATGAACTACACAAATCTCTTGATAGGAAAATTCAATTTTAAACAGCACCATGTATAGTGTTTTATAAAAGGAATCATAACCATTGAACCTTATTGAGTTTTGTCTCCTTCTGCATAAAAACTGAAATTCTAGGTGTGTGTGTAAATCTGTTTTTTCCCCCCCAGATTCACAGATGTGCAAGTCTGTGTATAAATGATTAATTGCGAGCGTCATCACATGAGTGACTTACTGCTTGTGTCTTTCTTCTGGCTCGTTGGGGTCGTGGCCCAGTTGACCTTCACCTCCTGCAAGAGACACAAGACGCAAAGAGCAGGGGAAGACAAAAGCGTGAGACGGGAGGCGTGCTCCAAGAAGAAAAGAGGGTGATTAGAGGGTTGGGGGTCACACAACCAGCTTTACTTTTGGTTTTATTTTGTGATTGAGAACTCTTGATTATGACGGCCTCGGAAAAGCCACAGAAATGCTTATAAAACCACCAACACAGACCAATTATCCATGGTTGTCTAATTTTACACATAACCTGCATCATTTAAGACATTGCTATACAGTGGAGTACATAAAGGGATATTATGTTCAGGCTAGTAATTTGGAGTAAAACTGTAGGAAGTAAGGTCCAAATAACAAGGGACTTACAAACAAGTGATTTTTACGAACTTGTTATACTCCTCAAATGGTCCTTCAATACCTGTTGAGGATAAAATATTTTCAACTCAAAGTATTTTCCTTAAGAATTGCTCTTATGTGGATTCTACGTGGAAATAAGGTTGCAAAGAACACACAGCATTAAAGATGTAGGGGTGAGGGGGGTCAGAGAAGAGCATCAATTAAAATCAGGTCAAAGAAGGTTACATTTAATTCAATTAATCCATAAACACAGACAGAATGGAGGATGAAGAGACAAACAGGACTGTATTCATATTGTATTCATTAACATGTTCTGTTGTACAGAAGCCCAACACGTGTTAACATAACCTTAATAGTACAAATGCAGAGAAATGATCTGGTTACCGAGCAATTTTCAGTTTGATTAGCCCCGATCAGTGATTGGACGATTAAAACCCCAATCAGTGGACACAGCAAGCTAAGCGCTACCAAGTTACTGCAAACACTCTTTGTGCCAACGCTATGACTGAGTGAAGAAAAAGAAAAAACAACTAGAAATGTGAGAAGCTATTTTAAAGAAAATTGTGGTTTCTGTTACATAGAGTCTGCAGTTGTGAATGAGAGAGCAAGACTTTAACAATTAAAAAAGGTCAAAACATTAAGAGTAAAGATTCACATTTGCTGTAACATGTAAAAATGGATTCAGAGATGTTTTGGAAATTTAAGGAGTTCAGACAAAGATCTAAAGTGCTTAAGATTGTTTGTAAAATTTAATCTCTGTGGTTGTGCTGCGGAAGGACATTCTGACCACTTTACCTCACTTTGCCACTTTCTTCTTCTACTATTCTCCAATTTGGATTATTTCCTTTTATTTCAATTGTAAACTTTATGTTTTCTCAGTTTTTTTCCCTCTCAGATGTTAAATCTGGTCTGGCGTTCTGTTTTGGCCGTGGTAACCTGCCAACAATAGATGTTCGCCCCGAGCCAGTTCTGTTGGAAGTTTCTTCCTGTTAAATGAGAGTCTTTCCTCTCCGCAGTCGCCACATGCATGCTGTGCAGGAGGGATTACTGTGGAGTCAATGACAAAGATCGTCTGGCGTCGCTACACATTTGTCCAGGAGGAATGAATGCTGGATTTAACTAGAGACTGAACTTTTTTAAACTAATTTGAATAATAAGCTGAACTCGATGAATCGTTTGATAGCTGGATCAATTGGAATGTATTAGGTGGAAGTTTTTTGGGTTTTTTTGTAAAGTTCCCTGAGATGACATGTTGTGTATTAGTGGTATATAAACAAATTTGTAAATCATTTTACAAACAACCTTAACTCTGCTCTGAATGTAAAAAAGGAAGGATGGAAAATATTCTGAATGCTGTTATTGTACCTTGTTATATTATAGATGTTAAAGAGAAAATTTAATTGGGTAACATTGGAACTGGAAGGTCAAAAAAAAGAAAACACTAAGATCTGAAATATCTACATCACAAATAACTAAATAACTGAAATGAATATCAACCAATCATAAACCAGTCATTCAGGCTCACTATGTTGATAATACAATTAGAGAAGCTTGTTTAATGGAGTTCATCAACGTTTCAGAAGACGAACTGGTGCTACAGTAAGAAAAAAAAAAAAAAATCTTTATGGTATTTATATTTACAATTAACCAAGAGCATCAAATAATTGCAAGTTATGAGTTATTTCATGTCAACATTTTGGTCCACTGGCTAAAATTTTAGTCAACAAAAACTTAGCTTTCAGATTAGTCAAGTTTGGCAACGTAAAGCAAGTATTCATGTGACAAAGTCTTCCAACTATTTAACTTGAAACTCCTAAACAGAAGCTAGGTGGGTGTTGACATGAGCAGAATGGACATTATTAAGTTTTATTATAGAGTTACAGAGGTGAGGTGTTGGGTTATAAAAGGTGAGAGGATGAAGTTGAGGAACGAAAAGGTAATTCATTCTTAATTTGATTTTGAGAGGTTAAAAGTAACATTTCTGGTGATACTTAAAGTTGCAAGCAGCAAGAATTCATTTGGAAGAAGAGTAAGCCCAGAAAGCAAAATACACCAATCAATATATCAATGTTAGGATGGGAAAATGATCAAAATTAGAAAGAAAACTGCTGAGAAACTAAAAATAAAAAATACTTTCACATCAACATGCGATGCAAACCTAGGCTTTTCTATTTCTGACTTTTATTTTTCCTTGACTTCTTTGTCTGCACACAGTCTGAATACTGTCCTGCAATAAATTAGCTTTAATGAATTCTACGTGATACACATTAAGACATTACAGTCTGCACTTAATCTGCAACATAAAATCACAAATATCAGAAGACTAGCTGATGGTAGCAAAAAAAGAAAATCACTGATGTGCATATTTCATATTAAAAAAGAACAATGAAAACAGGAAAGTTCTCAACACAAACCTCAAAATGTGACTAAAAATCTCTAAGCAATGCTTTCAAGATTTTTGAAACATTCAAAGAAAGATTGATTAAAGCAGCACTCCCAACTCAGACATTTTGTACACAGGGGAATAAAATAATAATAATAATAAAAAAAAAACAATAACATGAAGCAGAGCAGGAAAACAGTAAGTAAGCCGTATTTTAACGGGTTGTTTGTTTATAACCTTGCCCACCCGGCCTCGACCTCGGCGGCTCGCTAAGGAGATATGATAGCTTACCTTACCCAGTATTTTCCGACCATTCATGGCTGCGATTGTAGCAGTGGCGTGTCTATGCTCATAGAACTCCACAAAGCAGTATGGATCGTGACCTGCTGTCTGGAGTGGACAAGAGACACAGATTCAACAAATGTGCTCTGAACTAGACAATAAAAACGGGAGGCCGCGCAATTAACGCGCCGCTAGGAGAAAAAAAAATAGCGTAGCATCACAAACACACATCAGATCGGGTCAGTGGAAGTAAATAACGCCACCAGCGAGAAGAAATGCAATACAGTGAACTCACATCTACTATCATTTTGCAGCTTTTACAAGGCCCAATCTGGCTGAACAATTCCAAGATGAGGGCCTCCGTCACGTCCCGGGACAGATTCCCCACATACCTGCACACGCAAACACAAACACCACCAAGAAAACATGAGTGACTGTTCACGATGATGGCAAACGGAGCCGTTGTGAGTGAGGTAGCAGGAAGCGTATACGCTGGAGAAGGATTGGAATGTGGTTGAAGGTTTGGAAAGACATAAGACACAAAAAGCTGTTTAAAAGAAACTTTATTTTGAAAAAGAGCTTTTTCAGTCATTTAGCATCTTTTTGCTTTTTTTCGTTTTTATTGCAAACTTTTAAGGCTACATCTCTCCTTCAGGACGTTTTATTAAACCGGCGTTGGCGGTGAGCTGCTCTTAGCGATTACCAGGAAGGCTGAACATGCTACAGCCAAGCTCTGGTTTGATTGTGTTGAGATTTTAATCTCCGTCCGACATGGAGCGCGCTGGATTTGGAAGATTTTCGGGAAAAGTTGAGGTGAGGATTTACAAGAGGAGCGGGGTAAAATGTTCAAAATGATGTTTTGGTCAGTTTATAAATTACACTGCAGTGTTATAAATCCCCCTCTGCTAACACGCCTCAAGAATCTGGGTTCACTAAGAAACATAGGACAGAATGTCTTGACCCACTTATTCCCATTGCATTATGTAGGAATCTGCTGGCAGCAAGATCCTAACACCCAATAGGTCACTGAGTCTGAAAATCCTTTATAAATATTAAAACAATTCCTTTTTAAGATATGGTTTTAAATGCATATATACATATAAAATGAAGAAAAATGGTAAAATACAAAAATGCTTTTGGTGATGTAGTCTACAAGACTTAGTTGATGCTAAAAGTAAAGAAATGTGGTTTTAAAGAATAAATTTCAAATAAAACTAAAATTCTTAGCTTCCAAGAGGCAAAAAAATTAAATCTTTGGGAATTTGGGATAAAATAAAAAAAATAAAAAAATAGCAGTATGAAGAACTGAAATCAACCAAAATATTAAATTTCAACTTTGCCACGTCGTTTTAGTTTAACTCGCTTCGTTACAATAACTATAATTTTTGCCACAGTTGCAAACAACGTACAATTTAACAAATGCATTCAACATTCATGGTTAAATGTATTTACATTAAAGACCCAAAACAAAGCATTCCTTTAAATAAAGTAATTATTAGAAATTATTTTACTCTATAAACAAAAAATGCTCATAATATTTAATGTAGTTTCTGAATGCTGATTTTTCATCGTTAACCTTGAACTGATTTCTGTTTATCAACCAATTCCACAACCCCAATGAACAGTTTATAGTTTCTAAAATCAATCCCACTGTGCTGAAAGCTGCTATACTCACATAATCCTGCTTATTTTGCCAATAAATTTTTTTTATACATTTGCACAAATCATCACCAAACACTTCAGAAATTTAGATTTAAGATTGCATGTCTAGGTGGTTCATTGTGTTGCATAGTGACTACTAAAATAGCCCAGGCATTAGGGATGATGTTATAAAACTACTGGCCTGCACAATGACCAACATTATCAATGTACCGTTGTTCTTGAGTGAATGACACAAAATAGTACAGCTTAACGCACCTTTAATTACAGTACGATTTTCAATGGAATGGTTTCCGTTGCATTATTTTTAATTTTTTTCAAAAGCCCAAAAAGGAAAACGCGCTTCTATTGTACTCCAAGGAAGAAGCCTGATCCAATTGGTATTTTTAGGATTTTTCTGGAAGTAGCTAGCTTAGTTATGTGGCTAGCATTAAACGTCTCGACTACATCAATTGTAAACCTTTCATAAAATATGCTATTGCCATTGAGATAATAGCTAGACAGCTCCATCTTGTAAGACTTATTCTCGTTCAAAAACCGGCATTATGAGACGTTTCTATGTACATGTACCGCTCAATGTTGTGTGACGAATACAAGCGGCTAGCTAAGAGCAACGCAGTCATACACTTACAGGGTTTTCGGCTGCTCGTCGTCCATTCTGTCTCACTTGGTGGCCGAAAACAAGTCGCGACCTTGTGAGCAAATCCACGACAGTCACGGTCAGCTGTCGGTGACACAGTCGGGACACTTTAATACGAGATGCGGAGGGTTTTCACACCGCTGTTAGCTTCGGAGTGAACAATGGGCTGCCGACAAAGATGGCGGAGCGACCGGGGGCCGATTCCAAACACGCATGCGCGACAGTTCAGCCAAAGGCGACTTGGACGCAAATCACAGCTTCTCAAATATTTATATATATATATATAAATATTTGAGAAGCTGTGATTATATATATATAATAT
>CAEFZX010004078.1:0-45678 GCA_903066825.1 Alfaro cultratus | reverse complement strand
AGAAGGCCTAAGAAGAACACTGACATGCTGAAAAGGCTGTTGGTACCACCAGGGAGAGAACTAAAATGTGCAGGATGCCGGCCCTCGAGGACCGACTTTGGGCACCCCTGCTCTAGCAGGTTAATGTCTGGTTTGGTACTAGCCAAGTAGGGTGTGTCTCCATGGCAGTGTTGTGGGAATGTGAAAACGTGAGTTTGTTGTGAGTGTGCCAGAGCTGTGGTCAACGCTCCGATGATGTCACTTTGCGCGTGTGGGATTTTGGTCAGATTCTCCAAAACCTCTTGATATATCTGTTCGTTACGTGTTGTCTTGTCCAGTTAACGCTTTATTCACTCTTCAACTGAAAAAAAACATTTGGACCTCAAGGTTTGAACCAATGAAATATCAATTCACAGCTCATCATCTCACCAACTACTACGGTCATGTTTGTTGATGTAAAACTGTTGGTAGGTCAATCAATGGAGTCTGCTGACAATCAAATCACTTATGCTCAGGGCTTGTACAACCCCTGAGGTGGTTCCAAGAAACTGTGAAGAATTGTGCAAATAAAGACAAATCTTTTTCCAGGGCTGACTGAGGAAGAACTGCTTAAAGCCACACTACCTGTGGAGTGGAGAAGGGCTTTACTGGCTTCCTTTGGTCAGATTTAAAGTAAGTCAAAACATGTCCCAGTGCTGTGGTTTGTTTTCTAACAAGTCCAGAAGCATAATTTCTGACTGGGTTCTCTGAAGCTATAGTCTCTTAATATTGTCAGTTAGTGTCCGGCTTCAAACTCTGTCTATAGCTCTTGGTTTCAGCACTGCTGGGACTGATCAGAGATCAGGTGGCCAAGCTTGTTTAAAATAGTGAATAAATTAGGTTAATATTAGGCTAAATCCCACAAAGGAACAGACATTCACTGGAAGAGACATTTATAGTAACACAACTGACTTAAATCATCTCCATGGGTGCACCAATTCTGGTAAAGTACTGGAATGTTATAGATTGAAAACCCCATAATTAGAGCAGTTCCAGGACTTTCTCATTGTAGAAAGATTGGCAGATGGATTGCTCTACCTGAACAACTTAACTAGACTAGGTAGACTTTACCCACAATAGATGATGTCACAGCAAGTCATCTCAGAATTCTTCATTCATTTTTGGTGGGTGCACAAGTCCATGTGTAACAGATACAAACACATTTTTTTAAGTCATTTTCTAAGGTATCTGCTAAGTAATGCGTTTCAGAAAGACATTTGTGATTTGTATTTCCACAATGGGACATCTCTTCTGACTTAGCAGACCAGGAATGAGAGTAATGTGGAAGATTTTGTAAGACAGGAATGCTTGAAGAAATGCAGTGGTCTATAACAAGCCAATCAGGAAGAGTGAGACATAATGAAACAATGCCTGTCGAATCAAGTGAAGTATTGCTTTGGAGATGATGCTTCTAAACTTCTCCAGCCTTTAACATAATATCTCCTCAGTCTCTGCTAAAGCTAGCTGACTGGTTTGTGACCGGGATTCTTCCAAGGGATTATTTTTACTAAGCTACAGGTACATATTTAAAACAAAAACATCATTTTTATGATCTCACTCCAAACTCTTTCATTGCACTTACAAGCAGTTCCTGCTTGTGAGCAGAAAAATCAAGAATAAAACCTCAGATTTGGTCAGTTCTGTTCAGTCCGTCATCTGTTCTTTTTTTAATTATTATTTTTATGTTTTATTGCCATTAAAGGAAAAACCTCGCTCAGTAACAATCCCATACAAAATAGTGAGAGCTTGTGACTGTGATGTCACTACCCATTTCTGGGTGTGATTATTTTCACTCCAGATGATAGCTAATCATTCAGCTACACATTGTTCTGTCTGGATACATGTCCAGACTGGAAGACAGAGTTAAGAAAACAGTAAGGGATGTCATGATCGAGATCTTTTGTCCTCAGTAATAATTAGAGCCATTTCACATTAAGTATTAATATTCAGTATTCATTTTAAAGTACGAATATTTTTTCACACACTTCACAGCTGAATTTGAAGCTCCCATTCAATGACGGCATTGTCCATCGTTGCCATCGTCCGTAGACAACAGCACTCACTATTACTTCTGTAAACAGAGAGCTGCTGTGTAGCATCAGTGTTATTCTGCGCATGCGGATAGCTTTGGTGGTCGTAAACCTTTCACATCTGATTGATATCTCATCATTCACTAGTATTTTCTGAAAAATTGGACTTCAGCAAAAAATTAAAATTGAGCATCAAGACCTGCTGTGTGAACGTAGCATTTGCTACTTTCCAAGGCATCTCATGAAGAAGCTGCATACCTGAGCAGTTTTGAAATCATCACTGTTTAAAACTCAATATTCCTGCACGCTGGTAACCAGACCATACTGTCTTCTCACTGTTTCAACGATGCTGTGATTAATCTCTCATGGGGACCAACTGAGGTAGCCATCAATTGCTTCCTTTGTATATCTGAGGTGATCTGGACTTGTCCTTCTCAATTTCTCATCTGACCAGTACAAAGAAAACTCTGAATATCAATTCAATTAGTCTGACTAGAAGATTTGAATCTTGAAAATGTGTATTTAGAAACATAATTCCCTATTGAACATATGGAAAGAAAATATTTTTGTAATTTGTTCCAGCTCTTACCACTACATCTCTGGAAAAACATACAAAAAAGAATGTATTACTCCTGTATTATAACATAGCATTTATGGTGAAATGTAGATGAAACAATACAGTTTTTGGAAGGACTATTAGGGAAGAAAGAGAGTGTTCTCCTTCCAAGAAAACTCTCCAAAAACCTAACACAACAACACATTTTGGCATTATTGGCATTCCACACAAAACGACCTCAACGCACTGGAAGAAATTGCATCGCTAAATCCGGACCTGCAATTCAAAATAAACCAGTTCAGTAACCAGACCATACTGTCTGTTGCTTCTGGCTTTGCTTCAAAGTGTGAGACAGCAAGAGACAACTTTCCTTCAGTGATGCTGTGCACAGACGCTTTGCACTTTTTCTAACATTGCACATTGCACACCCCACTTTGATGGTGAGCTTTGCACACCATTCACAGAAGAAGCAGGTAAACCGTGCAAGTAGCTGCAGCACATGGAGCACATTCTGACACAACAAAGCCGGGGTTGCGAGAGGAGTGCAGTGGTCTGGCTCAGGTTCTGGATTCCTCACTTGCGAACAACATCGTAGGAATTCATATTCCTATTTGAGGAAAACTGCTGTGTCATGAAACATTTGTAGCTGGAAAAATATGTATTCAGATGCATACATATTCATGTATCTCCCTTCCTGCTTGCTCATGCTCTGCAGTGTGAGATCCAGCAGTCTGATGGTCATCCATTACTGCTCTTTTTTTAATTAATGAGGAATCTATCAAGTGTGTTGCAAAGTAAAGCAGTGGCATCCGTCAAACAGCTGAAATCTTAAAAACTGGAGTAACATATTTGACTCTGGGAGTTGTGAATGGTACTGAAGACACATGTCCACCAGCAGGTTTAGAGTTTCCTCTAAAGTGTGTTGCTTCACCTGACTTGCTTTCAGATGAACTTGTTTTCAGCATTGCAGGGTTTTTGTTTTACCACCAGATGAACTTGTTTTTGGCATTGCGGGGTTTTTTTACAACCAAGAAGAACCCATCTGTTCCATCAGGCTGTCTAACCACATTAAGCTGAAGGAAAAAAACGGGACTGTAAATGGATGCAGTAAGTTGCTCTGATCCCAATCAGTCAAAAATGCCTTGATCGAGACCCCGAGGCCAAACTTGTGACCATGTTGGGACGCCACAATGATGTAAAGATCCTGTTCCTAAATAAAATAATCTACACCGCAAACTTACATAGTTTTCTTTTTAGGTTATAAATGTTATGTGGTCTGACAGCTAAAAGATAAAGTAATCTAGTGGAACTGTTTATGTTAGTTTATTACAGTTCCTCTGAGTTCAGCTCTCAGAAAGCTAAATGTCCAGCAACAACCACAGAACTTGACATTTAAGATCTTAGTTTTACATTTTTACAACTCAGTTGAACAAATTTGTCCAAACACTACCTTACTCAACGCAGCAATCATTTTACTGTAAATCAATACACAATGCAAATTGTTGCTGCTCTATACTGCGCATCATCAGTAAGAAACAACGGGAAAAACTTCTGGTTCGCTCCTGCTGGTTTTTAAAGAATCTTGCGAACCTATCAGCCCTTTCTACAATACAAACAACCCACTGAAATCTCCTGGACCTGGAGATAACACAACCCCCCTCTGCAGGATCCTTGGGACGTAAAATTATCTACGATTCTCTGGTGCTTCCTGCAGAGGTTCCTGTTCTCAGGGAAACACTCTGACAAAGAAAACACACCTCTGAATACTTTTGATGGTGCATGTATGCAACGTTAACCATCCAAGTGGAAAAACTGGTGTAGTGTTGATTTTATTTGCATTTAATTTTACTGCCATGACTGGAAGTTGTAGAAGATGAATCAGAAACATTCTCTGCTGCACTACCCCTGCATGCTCACAGCGTAGCGAGGTGATGGAAACATCCAGATAAGTGGCTGCTTGTGAATAAGACTCAGCTAAAGCAAACAGAACAGCTCATTTTGTTTCCAGCACAAACACTTCCAACAAGAACTCAAACAAACACTCAAGACGTTCCAGACCTCTAAGAAATTCTCTTATTGAGAATTAATCCAGAAAAAAAAACAGGCAAAGAACATTATGGTTTGAAACTCATTGATATACTTTGGTAGGAGTTTATGTTTGTTTCAATCAACAGAAATGAACATTTTGAATCAGATTGTGTAATACACAATTCATACTGGCAGCTGGCGCTTTAAATAAATCAATTGACTGATTAACAACGTGGTTTATGTAGGAATTATACATGTTAATGTAAACTAACAGCTTCCTGTCATCTTTAATACCAAACATCTTTAATAATCAACTTGATAATAATAATGTTACAGATTATTACTTAATAAAAATAGTGCTTTCAGCTAGACAGTCTTTCTTAAAAAGACAGCAGTGCACCTTATATTTATAATACAAATTCTCTTCATGATGTTAAATTTTGCGTACATCCGTCATCACACCGATGCTTTTTGGCGCATCTTACTTTGTTACAATAATCAGAGTAATAAAGAGGAGAACTTCACCTGGACTTCTGCGCTGTGTTGCGGCTCAGCTCAAAACTCTCCGGCGGTCAGAAGGAACTCTGGGGGCGCAGGACGACTGCGCCCGGTGAGGGCAGGAAAACCAGGCGGTGCGGATGTTTCCTGTCCAATTGCGGCTCCGCTGTGTGATGGCACAGCGGCGCGCGCTCCTTCTGGTGTGTGCGTGTGTGTGTGTGTGTGTGTGTGTGTGTGTGTTGAGTCGCCTGCGCTGCGCGTGCAGGTGAGAGCGACACCTCGCTTTGATTTCTCTCTGTCGTGGAAATCTACATCCACGCGCTCTGAGGTGGGTTTCTAGGCTCTTGGTTGTTGTGTTGTGACACTTTTCAACCAACAAGGGAGGGGCCCCTAATGTTGCTCAATGTGCTGTTAACATGATTTAGAGACCCCACCAGCCCACAGCCCTTGTATCAACAGTGCTCCCCACTCCGTTAAACATTTTAATTCAAGAATATACATCAGCTCCAAACGTCAAGTTAAAGCCTCAGTATGTGATTTTTTACTATTATTTTTATTTTAACTGTCACTAAAGCTGCTCATCCATTGCTAATATTGTCTAAATTGGAATTACGAAAATCAATTTGCTAAGTTTCGAAACCAAAAACCTTTGTTTTTGGTTTTTTGTTTGTTTTGTTTCGGTTCAGGTGGTCAGGTAATGAAAGAGGGGGAAGACGGCAAAGGTCATCGAGGCGGGACTCGAACTTGTGACTATTGTGTGTAGGACTAATGCAAACACCGAATGTGTTTTGCATGTCAAAAAAAGTTTGATGCTTGTGCACTTTGAAGTCAGACGCTTGACACAAGTTTATTCCTGCCATTTGGAGCCCCATCAGCAGGGTCTTGTGACAGAAATGCTAGTGAACATCATGTCAACTGGTGACATGTTCTGTTGTTTGGCCCAGTCATAAAGTTCCTCATTTGTGTAACTTTCTGTACACACTATGGGTTTACCTCGCCAAATGGAGATGCAGGGCACAGGCTGGAGACATGATAAATTGTACAAGCTAATTTTATTTACTTTTTCTTTACAATTCAGTGGTGTTTGTACGTCTTGCAGCAGTGTGCTGTCCAGCAGTTGGCTTCCTAGATAACGCCAAGAACCGGCTCTACGCTTCACCTCAGTTCCTTTCCATGTACGACTCCATCAGTATGGGACTGATTTAAATGGGTCCCAGATTGAGCCCATCTGTGGTTTATGTGTGAGTCCTGTCATTAGGCTGATGAGGAACAGTTCCTGGGTGTCTCCTTACAGATAAACCACATGATGTGGGCAATATTTCACAGCAGTCACATCCAGGAATCTCCCCAAAGCATCTGATGATAGTGACACGCTAATAGCTGGTACTTGAGTATGATGTTCACCAACAATCCAGCAGTGGAGAATGCCCCATTTGTGTGTTTGTTATGTGTTTAAGAGGTGACGTTGACAGGGGAGTTGAAAGGAAGATGAATGTTTTGAAAGAAAAAGGAGAGCTAAGAGGCTCAAGCACCTGCAAATGGCTATTGTGCTTCACGACAAGAGCACAATGAAGCACACATAGGAAATAGGTATTTAAACTCAACTTTACAGCGTCATTTTCTTTGAGGAGAAAGAAATAAACTTTATGTCAAAAACAGTTAAACACTTTGAGAGAAAGCTACGGTTGGGACATAATTTGGTCCACATGCAGACCAGCCATGGTTACTTTATCAGTTTGGATGACAAGAAACTGGAATCTTTGGTTGTCAGGGGACAAAGTACTGACTGTCCCAGTTTTTCTAGTGTTTCTTAAGTACTGACTTATTTTATACACAATGTGCAAATGACAGGAAGAAATTACAAAATATTAACAATCATGAATGTGATTGAAGCAGCTACAGTTTCAATCAGTCAAAAGAGAGACCTGGAAACAGAGAAGGTCTCTCGTTTGTTTTACACAGCACTATGGGCTGACTTTGGGTTTGCATGAAGCCAAGTTGCTATATCATACAAGTGGTCATCAGATGGGGCCTACTCTTCACAGCAGGGTGTCCTCACACGCCTACTGGTTCCAAAATGCAATCAGACTTTCACCTACGCTGACTGGTTCTTCTCCGACGTCATTCCAGGCGGTGTCTTCGTTGGGAAGTTGACTTGTGAAAGGCCAAGGTGGCTAGTGTCTTATTCACCATACTGCAAAACTGTCTTGGGAAATGTCAGTGGGGTAGGGTGGATCCTTTTCTGAATAGGGAGCTTATAAAGACCTCACACATGCTGTTTTATGAACAATTACTGGCTCTAATTTCCGTAGAGCTGAATGAAAGCAGAAGTACCTCCAGATGCTGTGAGAACTATGAAACTCTTTCAAGGTCTGAAAGCAACAGTTGAAAACTTTACTGACCAAATAAGAAACAAGACATGGAACCATTTCAATATTTCACCAAAAACTTGGTTGATTGGTACATTGCTTTGATTTTAAGGCACCAGTTTGTATTCGATATATAAGGAAAGAAGTGTGTCTGAAGTTCTGTGACACTATAATAGACTCTGACTTTACTGTTTATAACACTATAAATGAGTATTAAATAAACCACATAAGAATTCATACAAAATCTAGTAAAAAAAAACATGATATTTTTGATTCATTTAATGTGGGTTAAACCAAACCCGTTGCCTGTTTACACGTCTTTCTGCCGTTGAAGCTGCAACAGGGCTCTCTCACATGTGCAGAGGGGCGTCAGACAGGGGGTCTTTGTGCTGGTGCAGGGTGGAGTTCAGTGGACTTTGGTTAAAAAGACATGAGCGAACACAAACACTGCGACTTCAACAAGCTGCAGCCCCACCTAAACCCACCTTAATTACTCCTAGCCATTCACAATTCACGATGTGAAGGAACTCAGTGAACATGAAGTATTTCAGGGTTTTTCTATGTGTGTCTTATTTCCTGCTTTGTCAGCTTAACTGGGTTCTCTGCTCTGAACTGATTAAATCTCAAAAAAGTACAATATTGTGAAAAGTTCAAACTTTTTTGTGGCACATTTTGGAAAATAAAAGTCAAATATCATATAGATTCATTACACACTGAGTGAAATAATATATTATACAGTATACACACACACAGTGCAATACTGAAATCCACCACTGTTAATGTATTTCACTGTTTCATACTGTCAAATTAATATTTGTGGTGTGAAAAAGACACCCTTGAAGTGGCACAGAAAGATCCTCTGATTGCAAAACTTCACTTCTACACGCCTGTCATCAGAACCTTCAGCACCTTCCTGAACACATATCAAACTGATGTGCCAATGATGCCATTCCTTGTGAACGATTAGGCAGAATTGATTATGGTAATTTTCTTCTACTACTGGGCATTGTTTTATTTCTGATTTTATGCATACATTCATGATAAGACAGTTATATCATGTGGACAAAAATCTGAAAGAAGAAAGCAGTTTTGACATAATTTACAGGTAATGTGTTTATAATTGTGTGGGTTACATTTTTAGCTTTTCTGCTCTCGGTGTATTTTGAGGGAAGTCCTTCAGGACATCAGTCCACTTCAGTTAGCCAGATTGGATGTTGGTGACAAAAATATCTGGGTCCACCCTAAAGAACTAAACATTGGCTTGGGTGCAGGATCAACTCTGAAGGTAGTTTATCAAGTAATTGTTAAAATTTTACCAGGATCAAGAAAATAGATTTACTTGCTGTTACATGGATCACTCTTGGCCTGGTGGTCAGACCACTTACCGTTTACAATCATTCCTGTCAGGAACTCTTAAGACAGAAAAAGATAGGAGATCTCTCAGCCTTAGCATTTACGAGGGACTGCATCAAGTTGATGTTGATTATCCTTCAGAAAGTGCAGGACAAGAGCCCTTTAAAGTATCCCACAGTGACCTGTTTGGATCCTACAAAGATGTTCTCTAATCCAGAATGGTGCCAGGGCAAGATGAGAAATCTTGTGCAGAGGTTTCTGCACGATAAGCAGTTGTCAGGAGGCGTCTCAGCTGGTATGAAAGAACAGAACAGTTTACGTTTTCTTTCCTCATTCATTACAATAACTGTCTCTAAATCTTAAATAAGCTAGGAGTGATGTAGCCTAAATGCCATCATAACAAGTGTTAGATATCCAGAAAACACATTGTCAATGGATGGATGGACATATTGAAGGAAACAACAATATTGTCGCTGATGCTCCAGTTTTGTAGTCTACTTGCCTTTTGTGCCTGTTTTTCCCTCTCTGTTTGCTTTTTTGTTCCTTATAGATCTTCTGAGTGCACCAGGTGCCGGTCTGGACAGTGAGCTGAGGAGGAGAGAACCTGTACACTAAACATCAGTTTGGCTAAATCTCATCAATGGAAAAGAGCAAAATGTTAATGGTGGCTGGGTTTGCTTACACGTTGTGGTTAACTGTGCTTCAATTAAGGTCTTGGAGATGAGCGGTGTGACATTTCACAAGAACGTTTTGCAGTATGGTGAATGAGACACCAGCCACCTGGGCCATACATTAGGAGCACTCATTCCATTCATGGAGTACAGGAATCAAAGACGAAGCCAGAGCCACAGAGACGCGTAGATGGCGTGGGGCACGTCAGTCGCTTGACACGGTGTGGGACACAGTCGTGTGAGAGCCGGTTCAGATGGACCACACCTGACCAGACCTGGGAGCACTTGCTGGTACCTGTGGGAGCCATCTGGTCAATGACTGAGGGAGATCTGTGCCTGACGAACAACCAGGCCGAGGGATGCACGGTTGCAGTCATCTGAGCTGGGCCATAACAGCAGAAATGTCCGGATTCTGAAAAGACCCTCCTTCTGGCTCTGATTGGTTGTTTTTGACTGGAAATGGTGCATTTCTTCAGACGGCAATAGTGGCACTAAAAGAAGGTTGGAAGAGATACATTTTTTTAACAGATTATCTGTCTCATGCCATACTGTCACAACATGACCACAGTTTTAACAGCTATGTAAAAAACTGAAAGTTACATACTGCAGCTTTAAAGTGTTGTGATTTAATATGGCATGCTGGGGAACTGTAATAATCCAGAGTAATTGTCAAATGGCGTCCATTATTTGATAAACTTAACTAAGAGATTTATGGAATAAAGAACAAAGCCGTTCAGTCCAGGACATAATGTGGACCAGCTTGTGAAAAGACTGAATCAGTCTTCTGTCAGAAGTAAAGAACTTGGTGCTTTTTGAAAAAGGTCTTCTCTTATTTGCCCCCCTCCCCCCCTCCACCCCTCTCCTCTTTTCCCTCCCTTCAGCTCACCTCCATTACAACCACACTTACCGGCTTGTATGCATGTACATAACATGAGGTGAATATAGAACGCTCTGTTTTGCACCATATGTGTGCAGGGGGCACGCTCTCATGTAGCTTTCTAAGAAACCAGCCTCTGTACAGCTTATGGATGCTGGAGAAGGTAAATATGTCCTCCAATTCCCCCACCAGTACCCGCCTACTGGTAGATGGACTTAGCCTAGAAAGGAGGCATGAAAGAGGAGCTCTGTTTGAGAGGCAGAGGTCGGATCGATAGGAGAGCTAATTAAAGATCAAAATCAGGCCTAGACTGAGCCTCTGGAGTTTACTTTGAATAAGCAGCAGCTTTTTTTTCTCCTCTCATCATGCATTATCTCAGAGACAGGAATAGCTGTTGTTATTTCACTCAAGAGAAAGGGATTCTGACATCATTGTTCCTGAAATAACAAAGTCTCCTGACTTCACTAACATAAAGATCACCATTTTGTGTCTAAATGTTTGTATGGATTGTAAGCAGAGACGCATTCAGGAGGATGTGGGGCCCCGGGCCCGAGAAAGTTAGACATATACTGTACATTAAGTGTCCTCTATACAGGCAATCTTCAATATAGTTCAGAATGTATCAGCTGCAGATTGATATGCCTTGTTCAAATGGAAAATAATAAAACTATCTTTGTATTTGTCTGTTTTAAAAGTTTTTGTTGAAACATGGCATGACGTTTGCAAGACATCCACCTATTTATAAATACAAATTTATTGAACCCAGAGCTTCTGCCATGCAAGCCTGTGCTGATGTCCACTTCTGATTCTAGACATGAAGATGAACAAACACTGAGTCACGAAAGAGAAAAATACAACCTTACGTGTTATATTATGTAAGTACAACCATCATATTTCTCCTGGACTAGGCTGGACTATACTCTTCATGATAGGTTCAATGGAATATAAAGAACTGTAGTGAACGGATAAATCAGAAGATGGGGCTAGTGCTACTAAAAGGGCTCAACAGGGACAAGAAGAAGAAGAAGAAGGAAAAGCAATCAGGAAGCGCCTAGCTGCTGCCTAGCAACCAGCGACCAATGCGATTTGTGAACGTGAGCGCGGATAAAAGGATTTATTGTTGTGTTGACTAGAGCAGCGCTAGCTGTGTGTTTGACAGTAAAGTTCTGTTTTTAGACATTGAAACTAAAGCCAGAATGAGTCTGTCTGTAAGGTAAGCTGCTGAGGCCCCGCTTCTCCTGCTCTCTACCAGCGCACAGTCACTTTGAAGGCGATAAACTTGCCTGGTCCGACCGGGTTAGCAGTTAGCATTTTGGCTTCCATCATCGCTCTCTGCCGAGGTTTGTTTTCAGGGACAGCGCACTGCCGCTGCAGCTGGCAATGTACTCAGCAGACGTGTTGAGGATAGTAACCAATGACTGCTATTCGTATTTAATCTGGTATCAGACCTTTTTAGAAAAGTAATATCTAAACTGAAATCCAAACAGCATGCTTACTTTGAGAATTCTTAGGAACACCGAGGTGTTTTTATTTAATATTTTTTAGAACTGAGGAGAGTTTACATTTAAACAGAACCATAGAATAGCTTATTTATAGCTTATTTATGTGAGTCACAATACACCTCGAACAGAACTCGATTCTTAGTTTAGAACTAATTAAAACCTGATAATTCAGTTCAGTAAAAATAATACATAAGATAAATAAAAATGATTTTTAACAAAAAAGTCATCCTATGATCTACAATGTCAAAAGAAAGATAATTGACTTGACAATTGTCCAGCGAGTGGACACAACAGAGGCAGACTGTGTCCAAACATATTCACGGAAGGTTCAGTGGGAGGAAAAAGTGTAGTTGGAGAATGGAAATAGAATTTTATTATGTGAGAAAATAAAATCTTAAATCATCCTAATTTGATGTGATCATGGAAATTCCTTGGAGACAGCTACATGCCATGAAAAATGGCAGTAACAAAGATAACATCAAAAGTGATTTTGTTTTTAAAAAAATGATATAATTTTAGGGTGGCATTTGCACTTTCCTAGCTTGTACATGCAAACTACAGAGTGCAGAACTTGAATTTCTAAAGTATATTAGTACTTTAGTACTAATAAAGTAGCAGTAAAGATACACTTATGCAATATTCTATCATGCATTTCCTTTGGTAATCTTTGATTTATTGCATGTTTCTTAACAGAACTGAGCTCGCAGGAGACAAACCCAAACGCAAGAAGAGGAGGGAGCTCACTGAAGACCAGAAGCATGAAATTAAAGAAGCATTTGATTTATTTGACACGGACAAAGATAAAGAAATAGATTACCATGAGCTGAAGGTGAGTGGGGGGAAAAATTGTGTCATAAAAATCGTGGAATATGTTATGAAAGCTATGGAATATCTCACAAAAGACCTGGCCCAATGTCACACATGCCTCAGTTTTTATGACATACCACAGCCTTTATGACACAAAACATGGTATGTCAAAAAGCCGTGGCACATGTCAAAAGCTACTGCATGTGTCACAAAAGTTGTGTTATGTTACAAATTCATGGAATATGTCACAAAATCAGTGGCCTGTGTGACAAATCCCATAGCATATGTCACACAGGCCGTGGCATACCTCACAAAAGACATTTGTGACATATGAATGTCACAAAAGCTGTAGCATTTATCACAAAAGCTATGTTATGTCACAAAATCCATGGCGTATGTCACAAAGACCATGGCATGTGCCACAAAAGTCATGGTATATGTCACAAAGCCGTGTTATTTCTAAAAACATGGTGAAAATGTGGCAGGAAGCGCCACTGCCACGATTCGGGCTTGCTGCCTCTCAGGAAAAGTGTGTTTGAGGAAGACATGCTTATTAAGAGTAAACAGTATTTCACTGTATTCATAAATGTTATATTAGTAAATAAAAAAAAGATTTGATTGTTATTATAGCCTGCTATTACACTAATTTTTAATTGCATTTTTTTGTATTAATTTGTGTAATATTTTTGTAGTGGTCATTAATACATTATTAATCCGAGCATCACCTGCTAGTACTGTCACAGCATTACATTCATGTTTCATTCAACACTTCATCCGGTGAATTGTCTGAGGTGTAATCCCCAGGTGGCAATGCGAGCGCTTGGGTTTGAAGTGAAGAAAGTGGATGTTCTGAAGATCCTGAAGGACTACGATCGGGAGGGCAACGGCAAGATCACATTTGAGGACTTCAGCGAAGTGGGTAAGGTGACGGGAGCAACTGCGCTGACAGTAGCTGCTTTTCCATTAAAAATAAAATTGTGCAAATTGAAATTCCAAAAATAAATTTGCTTAATGGAAACATGTCATGATTGAAAAAGCTCACTTTTTGCGCTAAAAAGTTTTTAGAGAAAAACAGCCGTATCAGAATAGATGTAGTTTGTAAAACTGCCATGGAAACACTTTTTTTTTTTTTGCATCAAACGAATCACGTGATCAACAGCCGGGTGTTACTATTGGTTAAAACAACAAAGATGAGGACAGGAAGTAGTCGGAGGATGAAGGTTTGTGTTTTTGTTTTTTTCAGACAACCTGCCGACGGTTCCACCAGAGCCCTCACAGTGTTACTACTACTTAGTTTATAAAAGGTTGTGTTATTCCAACGTGTTGAATTCATCACAGACAACAGTTTCCCCAAAATGGCGTATATGTAGCCGCTCCCAAGTAGGGCTTGTCACTCCAACGCCTGAATAAGACGCCAACATCTGTAATGGCTGATGGATGAGCGCTAGCCCCATGGCTGAATTATGAATATATCTCATGGTTTTTATTGACTTATTGTGTGAACAAGCTTATTCACATGTGATTTTAATTTCAATTTCTTATTCAATGGAAACACAGCAATTGCAAAATGGTGTTGTTTTTTTTCTCCCCAACATCAGCAGAATATATACAAAGACTTCCTCACATTTGTAATGAAAATGCAGCTGCAGAGAGGCTTCGGCCACTAGTTTAAACACGTTCTGTCGCCGTCCACAGTGACCGACCGCATCCTGCAGCGGGACCCCAAGGAGGAGATCATGAAGGCGTTCAGGCTCTTTGACGACGATGAGTCGGGGAAGATCAGCCTGAGGAACCTGAGACGAGTCGCTCGGGAACTCGGTGAAAACATCAGCGACGAGGAGCTGCGCAGCATGATCGACGAGTTCGACACCGACGGAGACGGAGAGAGTACGTCAGACTCTGGTTTTCCTACATTCTCAGCTGATTTGACAAACAGGAAAGTGTTGATGAGCTGACTTTACTTTTTCAGTCAACCAGGAGGAGTTCCTGGCCATTATGACCGGAGACTCCTGAGGAATCACTGACTGACAGAAGCTACACGACATCCAGCTTTTCCTTTGTGGTTCTGAAGTGAACTGGACTCATTCATTCACCTGGAGTTTTTTTTTTTTTTTTCATTTTAGTTTTGATTTAGTTTTATTTATTACCTGGCAGTGGTGGCGCTAAAGATCAGTTACTCCTGCATATGCATGACGCTGCTTTCTCATCTGGACTGATCTTTGTTTTTATCACACTTGATTCAAAATAAAAGATATAAAGGGGGAACTGTTAAGATCTGTGGGTTTGTTGTTTCCTCTGACTTGGAACAGGTTAGTTAAAAAGTCAGCAGATCGTTTCTAAAAAACGTCTGCATTTCATATTTTACAGTTTCTGCTTATATTTGTCAGGAACATGTCAGTGTTTAGATTTGCTACTTATTTTTACACAATAAGTTTTTGTGACATTTTCTTTAAGACCTGACTCTTACTAAAATCCTACTTGTTTTTCAAATGTGCTCTGCTTCATATTTAAGACCAGAAATCCTGCTAGTGAGACGGAAAATGATTGATTAATGTTGGAAAATTACCCATAACTCCCTGCAGTTTTCCACTAGCCTGTAAGATTTTAATTTGTCCGGTTATCATCTGTTGAGTTTTATTTTTTCCTTCCTGTTTAAATGTGCTCATCCGCATTTCAGTGAGAAGTTCCATTGTCCGACAATGTTTCTTACACATTTCAACAAAAAAATAAAAGACAACCCAGATGTGGGAAAAGATTTAAAATTAAGTTTATATCACACGATGTACAGTATAAATCTCTTTCTCTCACAAGGCGAGTGTGATGAAAATTCAACAACTATCAAGTGTCTGCCAAAACACTTGAGTGTTAAACTATACATACAGTAAAACCCAAAAGTCTTCACACCCCTGGTGGGTTTAGATTTTCTTTGAAACGTGGGGTTGGACAAATCTCCCCAATACAACAATGGGGGGTTAAAAAAGAACACATTTTTGACAAATTCTCAGACATTTCGAGACTAATCTCAGAAAATTTCTAGAAAAAAGTATAAATGTCTGAGTTTCAAAAGTCAGACCTTTTTCAGAACATTTGAAAAGTTGAACATTTTCACCTTTTGAAACAGAAATTTCTGTTTCAAAAATGTAAGTTCTTTGTACTCCTCCTTTTGTTCCCCTATCTATAATGGTTCAGATACATCATTGTACTCCAAAGCTGTTATAGCAATTCAAAAAGTATCACATTTAAACCTAAATCTTAATGACGTGCAGAAATGTCCTTGTTTGCGTTACAGCAATAAAAACATTGTTATACAGTATTTTGCAAAAGTGGCTTAAGGTGCCATATTCTTGAGCTGACGTTGGTAAAACATTCTTTTTAGAAGTTAGAAACTATTTTCTCATTTTTCTTAATGAAATCTTATTTTTCTGTCTTTTTTAATTTGACTGTCAGATAAAACAGCAGCCAGTAAAAGTGAATATGTTGGATGCAGATTCATGTGGCCCACCACCAACTGAGCGCTCCACCTGAACACAGCGCCGCTGTTGGTATGGCAACTGACAGACCTGGTCAGACAGATTTAGATCTTCAGACTCTCTGTTTTATCATATCCAGCACGATGCATCATAGTGAAGCCTGGAACTTTTGACCCTGTTGAGACTGTCACAAACTTGCTTTACTGTAGCTGTCCACTAGATGGGGCTGTTCGTTATAGAACAACAGAGAAATGTTCAGAGGGAGGTTTCTCAGAATGGAGAGAAACTTCTCCTCTCTGACCCCAGCCCTTTTAGACAGTGCCTGCCATCCTCTATTACTGTATATTTTATAAATCTATCAACATTTTGTGTGACCTTCAATTTTTTCATTGCTATGTATATTAAATCTGTCATCCGTCATGTAGTTGAATGATTTCTGCTCTATGATGTGTCTTAATGATGGATCCCAGCTGGGTGTAAAGTCCAGCTAATGGGGATCCTAAACAATAAACAACAATCTCTCTCTTACCCTCGCTCTCTCTTTTATATATAACCATCCATCTTCTTACACCCTTGTGGCCTTGTCCCTAGTGGGGTCAGGAGATGCTGGTGTCTATCTCCAGCTAGCGTTCCGGGTTAGCGGTGGGGTCACCCTGGACAGGTTGCCAGTCTGTCCCCAGGGCAACACATAGACAGACAGGACAAACAACCACACACACTCACACCTAGGGACAATTTCGAGCGACCAATTAACCTGACAGTCATGTTTTTGGACTGTGGGAGGAAGCCGGAGAAAACCCACCCATGCACAGGGAGAACATGCAAACTCCGTGCAGAAAGACCCCGGGAGTTTGTGGAAAGTTGAGTGGAAGGGAAAAGTGTGGTGGGGAAATATGCAACAGAGTTGACCGCAGCCTTGATACAGTTAACTCTATACAAGCAAATTGTATTTTAGAATTTGGGGGAACTCAGTTCTTCAAGAGCTGAACATGAAGAGCATGAGGAATTGTGCAAAGCACCTCATGCTTCCTGCTGCTGACGAGCTTTATAGCAATGCTGATTTTATTTAGCACCAATACCCACTGCTTCACTTAAGAAACCATGGTGTTCCTGTTCTTGATTGGCCAGTAAACTCTTCTGACCTTTAAATGATGAACACAAACTCTTCATCAGCTCCATCTAGACGGAAAACATCAGTCAGCACAACTTTTAATAATCCTTATCACTTATCTCTTTAAAATTAGCATTCTCGTTGCCTCTTTCTATTGTTCAAATGAAAATCTTTATATGACATTTCTTGCCTCGATTTGAACTCCCTGACCTCTGAAGGAGAGCTGCTGCCCGTTTGCTCTTCCTGTCTGCTGAAGCCCAGAAGGCTCACTACCCCGGTTCCTTCTGGTAAAAACTTCCATCAACCACACAATGGCAGCACTGAGCTAAGACTAACCACTGTATTTTTTTTGTTGTATTTTTCTGGTCCTGCAAACATTTAAGAGATTCTGAGGAGTTAAAATGAAAGTTACGCAGCAGAAAATCGTCACTCTGTATATGTGTTTGTGTGTATGCGTGTGTGTGTGTGTGTGTGTGTGTCAGTATGCGCTCATTCAGACTGAAGATCAGAACAAATGTGTGTTAATCAGAGCCAGCATCTGCTCTTTACTGCGGGGATCATGACTCGCCCTTGCACTGGCACATGTCTGACTGTCGGCCCCTGAACCAGGGCAGCACACACTCCAGAAATAACTCAACCCAGTTCCTCCCCGGTTACAACCCCAACACCCGCTCTGTTTGCTTTCTGCTGTGGATCTACACAAACAGAGCCGTCAGTACTTGTTTCCAGCAGTCCGTGTGGTTGAGTGTTAAGAAAATGGATGAGGACACATTACAGAAGGAAAGAAGTAACCTGGAAGAGGATAAATACATTTCTTCACCATAAAACTACCCAGATATCAAATATGTGGACACTGGGAAACAAGGGCAGGCAATACTGTAAATGAGTAACTTCATAGTGCTACTATAGACATGTTTGTGTTAAAAGGTTATGATGCCAATCAGCAGAAAATCACGTCTGGAGTACTGTTATGTCTTCAGACTAACTGAAGAAAAGCAGGCATGTAATGGTATTTTATTTTAATTTGAAAGCTGTTGGAAATGTGTTCTCTGTACCATGAGGATGCACAATTAAAATAGTGGAGTATTTTTTCAACCTAACGTTGACTCTGCAGTTTTCTTCCAACTATTTGCTGCCACCATTCAGCGTACCACTTGGAGGAGAACGGAGAACTGTGATGTATGGACAGCTGACGTAAACTGGTTGTGTATGGAAAAAAATCTATTTCACATCCAGGTCATAAGGCAAATAAATAGATTTAGAAACATGAAAATGAAGGATATCTATAATTTCAGTGTTGTAGTTTTATAAATGCTCAATATTTAGTCATTGTTTTCTCCAGTTAAATCCTGTTATTTCAGCTAACTTTTTTTTTTCCTCAATCTCTGTTTTCATTGTTTTGTTAGTTTTAGTTAATAACTTTGGTTCTGATTCTTCTCTCAGTGAATACAATAGTTCTAAAACTTTCTGGTGCCGGAACAACTCAATTTTCCATTACTCCAATCTATACCCTCTTTCACAGAGAGCTGGAGTAAAGACAAATTGTAGAGCGGTGTGCCTCTCCCCTCCCCCACCTGTTGCTCCGAGGCTATCTTACCATCAGAGACTCACACCGCCCTCTGCTTAGTGAAATGAGAAGGTGACTGCATGTACATCTGACCCAGCAACTAACTCTGCAGGTCATTAGTCAGCATGCACCACTACATTTCACACTAAGTTATATTTTTTTCTTCTTTGTTAATTTAAAGTTAGATTGTCCCTGCTTTTCTGTTACATTGTGAAGATGGCAGATCTGAGGAGGTGGTTCTCACCGCGGAGCAGAACCTTATGCTTGAAGCTTCCATCAAACAGAATTGTGCTCTGGCCGCCCTGGACAGAAATTAGAAGTGCTGATAATTAATCTTGACATCTCAAACAATAAATCAGTTACGTACTCCAGCTACCCAGAAGCCCCCAGTCCCTGGTCTATTGGGAGCATACAGGAAAAGAGCAATGCTACTGATGAGCAGAGTCAGAGTTCCTTCTGGTGAGTTCAGCTGTCAGTCATTAGGCTCAGCTATGTCAGCCATGTGTCAACACTTAACCTCTGACCCTGACCGAGACACTCGGACATGAGGCATGTTCAGTTTGATCTCAACAGGAAACTATTTTTGAGATATACAGAAAAAGAAAAAAAAAAAGTATATGTTCAGCTGAGCTGAATCCCGATAGAGAATGTAGAGGAAGCTGCATTTTAGGGTGGAGTTGTGAACGATGTTGATAATCTGCACCGCTTTAGAGCTGTAGTCTGTAGCCTGCCTTTAGTTTTAGCAAAGGCAGCAGAGGAAATGAACATATTGATCAATTAAAGTCACAGCAAGAGGAATGTGTAAGACATCCCATTGCTCTAAAGATGTCATGGCCCTGCTTCCCACTGGGTTGTTTACACCTCAGGTCATTTCCTTTAGCTTCATCGAGTTGGTTCATTACATACTTCACTGCCACACATTACCCATTTTGTAAAATCTGATCTAATCCTTTAAAATTGCAACAAAGGGTCCAGACCCTCTGAACGAAGCAAAGCGCAGAACCAGGCGCTGGTTTTTACCGGACTGCAGACCACCTGTCTGTGACTCTGTCTTTAGAAATGCAAGACGATGCTGACGACTCCTACAAACCGTCTCACTCTGCCAGAGTGTTTTCTGTCGGGTGTCAGCTGGACTCGTGTGTGACACCAGTGTCCAGGTAGGTGCCCCGACCTCTGACCTCTCCCGTTAGAATGACCTCACACCGCCTGATTTCTGTGAGTTAAACCCCACTGTGAAATGACTGGCATTTCAAGCAGCTCCTCACAGTTGTCTCCTGCCAGTGAGCCTCTGAAGTTCTGTCTGTCTCTGTTTTCAGCTGGAGCTGCGGAGGAACCCAGCAGCTCTCATCCCTACAGGAAAGATGGAAACCTTAATGTTCACTGAAAAAGCACAAAATCTTACCATGTAATTTTTGTGTAGTTTCTATTGCAAATATCTTAGTGCACTTGAAATCCACAAACCTAGAAGTAACTTTCCATCAGGAAATAGGAGCTTGATTTAATTTCACCTGTAATAAGGAATAAGTTTGTGTCTTCTGATAAGTGAAATTATCTGCCAATGCAACTAGTAATTTTTAATCAATATCAATTACTCAAATCAAGCTCCCATGTCTTGCTGAAAAGTTACATGTAAGTTAGTTTTATCTTATTTCAAGCGTATTAAGATATTTGCACTAGAAACTGCACAAAAAATGACTTAGTAAGAGTTTGTTTTTTTGCAGTGTTGAGGTTACAGATTGATGACCAGACTCTCTCAGATTCCAGGGTTCTCACAATTATGGCAAGTTGTCCAGGCTGAGAAGCAACACAGCAGAGCCAGGCGATCACATCGCCATCACCGCCTTTCTGAAATACTTTGTCAGTTTTCCAGCAGATGTAGTGAAATGCACACCTTCCAAAAATTCCACTTTTGTCTCATCAGCCCACAGAATATTTCTGAAAAACTCTAAGCCAGTGATCTCCAACTCCAGTCCTCAAGTTCATCACACCTGGCTCCAGTATTACTTCATTAGCAGAGCGCCGTAGAGCTTGACTTGCATGCTAGTGAGGCAGGTTAGCCGTTTAATTCCAGTGTGTAGAACAAGGGACACATCTAAACGTTGCAGGACATTGAGAAATGCAGCTCTAAGAGGATATTCTTGGTGTTTTCTGGTTTAATGTGAGACAGAGCTTCACACTCATTGTAATTAGCAGCGGCTGTCCATCGCCTTGGAGCTCTCTGGTTCAGGTTGAGTTATCTGTGTCTTATTATTGAACCATGAACACTAACATTAACTAAGGTTTAGATGTTGTTCTGTTCTGACCTCCTGGCCACTGGTTGGCCAGTAGGAACGTTCATCACTGTTCCAGAGTCAACATGACGACATGTTTAAGATTCAACCGTTCATGATCACATTTCACCTTTACGTGGAATGTATGTTCTCCCAGCAGCTTCAGACTGTGGAACAAAAACCAGAGAGCAGAAAGTATCCATGCATGCAGAGGGAGAACAAAGATCATATTTAATGGTCCTGATAGGAGATTTGAATCCAGGACATCCTTGCTGAGTATTGTGCCCGTGTTGCTTCTGCATGAATATTGATCAAAGGATACTTTGGTTACATTTGAGGCCATATGTCCAACAGCTGCAGCTTGGTCCAAGTAAGACCCAGCAAGATGAGACAATAAGGGCAAGCTTAGCAGCAACTCTGTGAGAGAATGGCAATAAAACCAGGTATTCGAAGTGACTCTCAGGCCATTAACCATAAAATTATGCAAATTAGAATTACAAAAATAAATTTGCTTAATAGAAACACGGCAATTTGGAAAAAAAAAACTCATGTTTTTTGATAGGTTTTTGTTCTAGGGTCAGGTGGTTTGCAAGTATTTCGCCAACCTGCAATAGAAAACACTTTTTTGCATCACACAGGTCACATGATCAGCAGCCAGATGTTACTGATGTCAAGAAGATGACAGGAGGATGATGATGGTGTGGTACGTTTTTAATGACTTATTGCGTGAACAAACTTATTCATGTGTGATTTTAATTGCGTTTCTTGTTTAATGGAGACGCAATTTCCAATTTAATGGAAATTGCGTTTCCAATTTTTTGCGACATTAGCAGAACATCAACAAAGTTGTGAGCACATGTGTAATGGAGGCTCAGCTATGGAAACCAATGGACTGTTATCATCCTGAGGGCTTTAATTTACCCTTGAATTCTCTTGGCATTGTACCTACATCTACTTAAAAACAAACAAAGAGTACATAAGAATGCTTTTTTCACAACTTACCTGGAGTAGTTTAAGATTTAAAGCCTATAGTAAGCATGATCAGAGGATCTGTGAGGCCAGCAGATGGACATGGAGAGGAAATGCCTCGAGACATGCGCTGGATTGTGGAATATCCCTGGCAGTTGGGTGAGGCAGGATTAGTTTACACTCGGTCATGGCTTTCACAGTAACTCTATCTCTGGGATATGCAAGCTTCACCCAGCCTGCACTATAAAGCACTGGGCCCTCTCAATAAACACAAAACCTTTCCGTAACATATTGTGTTCCTTCTGCCATGTTTTATGCTGTTGGAATTATGAAGTAAATAAGGCAGGGGTCACAACGGAAAAACACACATTTCTTCTTTTTGGAATCCTTCTGTCATCAACCTGATTTACTGTCAGATGAAGATGAGCTGAGCACTGCAAAAACACAAAATCTTGCCAGGTAATTTTGGTCTTGATGTAGTGCAAATTTCTTAGGAGACTTGAAACAAATCAAAACTAATTTACATGTAACTTGCCAGCAAGATACATTAACCAATTGTTGACTTTTTAAAACACCTATATCTTGCTGAAAAGTTACTTGGAAGTTAGTTTTGTCATATTTCAAGTATTTGCAAACGAAACTAAACCAAAATGACTTGGTAGGATTTTGTGCTTTTGCAGTGAAGAAGAAAAGCTATTCGAGCTTTGTATAGTAAAGTAATTTCTGTTCTTGTTGGATTATGAATTAACTGTGAACAGCCACTTATTATTTGGAAAGCTGAGTCCAGTTTCACAACCTACCGCCAGGCTGGTGGAACTGATAGAAAAAAGCTATTAGACAAAATGAAGTGGAATCACGCAAGAAAAAAAATTTAAAAAATCAGAAACAAAGTCAACTATCAGTCTGGAGAGAATGATATTTGTAAGACTGTGGGGCTTCAGAGAACCACTGTCCACAGAGGTCACCCATTATCCACAGTGGATGGAACAGTGGGCAACCAGGGAATCATCCACAACTTATTGAGGCGTTCCCAAAAACCCAGAACAACGTCAAACCTTGCAGATGTCACTGACCTGGGTTAAAATCACCTTTCATGACTTAACAGCTAGAAAGAGACTGGACTAGTTTCTAGTGCAAATATCTTAAACCACTTGAAGTGAGATAAAAGCTAAATCGCTCATAACTCCAGTGGGATAAAGGAGCTTCTTTTAAGTCAATAATTTCTTAATGTTGATCAAAATTACTACCTGCATTTGCAGTTGATTTCACTTCTCACAAGACATTTTTCTCATGCTCTAAGTGAAATAATTTCCCAATGGAACAAGTAATTTTTAATCAATATAAAGAATTTATTGAACCCATACAAGCTCCTATATCTTGCTTGAAAGTTACTTGCAAGTTAGTTTTGTCTGTTTCAAGTTAACTAAGATATTTATAACTAGAAACTAGATGAAAATTACCACTCGGCGCTATCTACATGTCAGCAGGTTGTTTGGGAGTGAAGCCGGAAAAAAAAAGTTCTTTCCTGCAATAAAAAATATGTTAAAAAATTAGTTTTACTCTGAGGTGGGAAAATATTGAGCTTTTCAGTAACAAACTCTCCAAAGAATGTGGCTGAACGCCAGGTGGGGAAAACGCCTGACATCAAGAAGTAGAGTGGAGGACCTGTGATGCTGTGGGACTGTTTCATGTAAAAATACAAAACCCGAGAACTCTGTTTAATAATTCAATATTGAAAAGTCCAAAATAGTGCAACTGAAATGTCATGGCACATAATTCTTTTTCTGGAAAAAGATGCGGAATGAGAATGAGCAAGAATGGGGCGACAGTCAACAACAACCGAGAGAAACGTCCAGGAAAAGCAGCTGGTCTGCTGTCCTTTTTGACCTTGTGGTTAAGATCTGAGGTTTCCATAAATGGCATTTTATAATGTACTCAGATGGCTTGCATTGCATCTTTAATAACTTAAATGGACAATATTTTAGTCAGTGGACACCAGCATCCTCTGGACAGCTAAGGGGTTTTAAAGGGCCGTACAGGGAAACCAAACATTCTGGCAAAGGGTGATAAAGTTTCCACCCACTCTGAAATAAGAAACTTAAACTGAAGACTGGGATTTGTCTACTTTGTTTGTGTGTGTGGAAAGATTTGCTTATTTAAAGGTTTGGGTTTTTTTTTCTCATCTTTACAAATGAGTCTCTAAGCGTATTCCGGAATCAGACCGTCAGAGTCAGCCGATCCCTCCGCCTGCCTCTTTCTTTCCATCTGCCAGGCCTGACAGGACGGGACAGCTGAGCGTAATCCTCCGGCTAGCAGATGCTCGGAGCGCCGATACCTCCGACATGCTGGCAGGCTCGGTCTGTGTGTAACGTGTCCTCTGTAAAACCTCAGTAGTTCTCCTTACTTTAAAAATATATGCAAACTCGTTGCCTCCTTTTTGTTTGTTTTCACTAAATTACCTGATAAACTTGTGCAATTTTAGTCACCTTAACTTAAATTAACTTAGTTAATCTGAGGACTTTTTAATTGTTTAAACAAGTATGGGTTTTTTTTGTTTTGTTTTGTTTTTTTGTACATGTAAATAAACTCCAAAGCTTTCTGAAGTCCATTTTTTTTATAACTTGATTGAAACAGTTCCCGGCTCTTGCTTCTTATTTGCTTCTCTACTCAAACGTTAACAGAAAACACAAGAAGCAGTGGTAGTTTGCTGTCTTTTTCTTTCAGTAAAACAAACAGAATTATTATGCAAAGCTTCACTCTCACGTAGAACCAGGTGGTGATGAAAATGAGTATAACTCTCTCATGGTGCAGTTTAATGTATTCAAACTTAGGCAACGGAAGCTGCACTGCTCTGAAAACGGCTCACTGTGGATGAACTCTGGAGTCGACATTGTTACCTTAGACATCTTAAAACTAAGTTTTGTAACAAATAAAAAACTAGTTAAATTAGTTGCTATTTATGGTAGCACAATGCACTATGGGATACCTTCCTGGCAAATCCCATGTCTCCCTTTCACATGACTTCAAATGAAATAAGTTCATTTTTAAAACCTTTTTACTTCAATACTTAAATCAAGTACTTAGTATTCAAAAAACGTTCAAACCACTCATTTAATCAAAGTCAACTTTGTAATTTACTACACAGACAAAAATTCACTACACCTAGTTTTTAACTGAGTTTTAGCAAAACCTTAGATTCACTTTTTCAATTAAACACAATGTCATGATTTACAGTGTAGAAGCAGTAATCCTGGGCTCTCGCACCAAGAACACAGAGGGCCCCTGAGTGTCGGCAACACATTTTTCTCTCCTCTACCCACACACACACGCACACACACACACACACACACTGCATCAGTGACACCTCACAGCTAAATATACTGCAAGTGACAGCAACAGGTGAGCGCGCTCTTCCACAGACATGCACTGAGCTGGGACGCAGGAGGTCACAGGGTGTGTGAATGTGTGTGTGTCTGACTGTGTATGTGTCGGAGGGCGTGGGGTGGGGGTGTTGGACTGTGGACTACCTCAGCTGCTCACTTTGCAGAAAAGTCAGACCCAAACGCTGCCCAGCTCGGGCTGCCCCGCTCTCCAAAGCCAGCTGGTCTGGCTTAGCAACGCTGCTTTTATTCACCTTTTTCTTTTCTTTTTTTGTTTCGGCTCATCTTGTTTGATACAAGGGACTGAGTGAGCAAACCCACAGCTGGAGCTGCTGGGAATCCTTCCAGGTGAAGACAGAAACAGAAAGCACTGGTGAGTGAGCGGCCGGTTTGATGGATGTGAGAGGAAGAACAGGAGAGGAAAACGTCAGAGGAACACTGCAGGCACAGAGCAGAGGACTGACTGAGAGAAGTTCAAGTTTGGGCAAATAAACTTTAAGCAAAAATCTGAACTTCCTTTTCTACAAGAGGCAAATTCAGAGAGGTTTATCGTTATATTATATTTCTCCACTTCAAAATCTGTTTTTACATCCAAAAATGTCCTCAGCTTCTATCTGTTCTTAATAAATGCAGGAATCTTCCAAACATTTGAAACACCTGTTTATGTTACTGTTTGAATTTCTTTAATCTACGCTCTATTATAATAAAATCAACCCAGACTCAGCCTAGAACAAACAGGGACATGTGGAGAATAAATAAAAGGATGTTCAAATATAGGTTACAGAAATTTTATTTGGGGAAAAAAACACCTTTTGTAATTACAGATGTCAGAAGTCGAGGGTCAACAGAATCAGGGGCCGTCGCTCATGCAGTTGTTTCAAGTTTACGTATCTCACCTGCTTTGCCAATGGTACAGTCTTAATGGAAAGATTTATCCTCCACTCACTGTCTAGCTTTATTTTACTTGTTAGTAAAAAAAAAAAAAAAAAAGGTTTTTCTTCTACAAAATAACATGGATTATATCATTTCACAAAATTTCGACCAGCAACAATTAAAATAAAATGGTAAGCCAAGACTTTCAAAAGCCTACTAAAACTAAGATCAACTTTATACCAATAAAAATATATATTACAAATTAAACACAATTAGAAAAAAAGTTAAAGAATAATGACAGAATTGCAAGAGAAATTTGTCCAAACTGAAAATAATCAATTAGATTAATTGGGTTGTTTTCTCATTTTCTGATGTAATTGCCAGTTTGGTATTTCCAGCTTTCTCTGAATATGATGACAGATGCTGTAAGCTTAAAGTAACACCTAGTCTGAAAAAAGAAATTCAGAGAAGGAGGAGGAGTGTCGACAAATAAAAAAAAATAAATAAATAATGAAATCGTGGAGCTGCTGATCTTCTAGAACTTCTGTTTTATTTTAACATTTAAACTCAGTCTGGTTATTACTGTTCTAAAGTTTTGGAACAGTAGTTTTATCATGATCTACCAGATTCCTGGTAGATTTTTTATTTTTGAAATAGAGCAATTCAACAAACAACTATATTTGAGAGCTCAGCTAGAAGAGGTTTTTGGGCGCCCTCTGCTGGTCAAACTGTGACACAAGAAGCTTGTGTGACATCTTATGTCAAGGTGGCCAAACATTTTGTCCAATGGGGCAAAAACATCAAGTCAGAAGGGCCTTGTTTTGATATTTACATATTACAGGGGTAACAAAATCAAGCAAAATTTTTTTTACAAATTTTCCTTTAAAGCATGAAACGAAAAGGGGGCTTGTATTTCATTGTAATACATTTAAACTAAATTAAAACACACGCTTTTTTTCATTAATGGTACCTAACGAGGTAATAAAATCTCCAATTTATACTTTATACAAAGGTTTAAAGTCAAAATACCGGATACATCATTAGGTATATAATTAATTAAGTATATAAAAACAGATTTCTAGAAAGTTGCACTTTCAACTGTGTCCACCTGGGGTCAGTGTTGTATCTGTCCTGCTCTGTCTTTAAACTCTTTGTACTCTCATAGTTTGAATACCTGTTGAAAATGTAACTTAAATAAAATAAACATTTTCCATAAGGATTCATTTACTTTATTTATCTTTTGTTTTTACCAAACAGTGGCACTGTGGCGCATCTGCCGTTTTCTAAATTCATTTTCCTGTACTTGTCTGACTCTGCGCGCTCCTCTGTGTGTGGGCGCGTGACGATGCTGCCTGACGTCCGTTCAGGTGCTTTACTTACTCACTGACAGCCCGGGAAGCGCGTGCTCTGCTCCGGGAGGAGACGACTCGCTGGATGGACTGAAGTGAACCGCTGGACGGAGACACGCTGCAAGCAGGACGTGGCGTGACGAATCATGCGGGACTGAGCGGGAGGTAAGCGGCTGTGTGAGGACAGAGTCCGGTCAATGTGGACATTGAAAGGTCAGGTAGCGAGAGAAGTAGTTGTTTTCCCTTTTCCCCCTGTTTCCTGCGCCTTTTTTTTATTCGAAACATTGAATAAAAGTGTGTGTGGAGGAGCGGGAGAAGTTTTCCTTCCAACCCGGTGTGTCAGCTGCTGCTTCTTATTGAACTGTGAGCTTGTAGGTAAAGAGCTCGGAGCTGAACGGAATACTTTGGGTCGAGTTTCCAGCCTTGGACTTTTGGGAATAATTTTGGACATTTTCCTGCCAGAGTCATTGAACTCGGATAGAGAGATTCTTTTTTATTCCTCAAAAAAGTAAGTGATAGAAAAACACCCTATAGACCTCTTAAACTTTTCCTCTTCAGTCCTTTGGTGGTATTTTTTGGGGAATGTCTCTATAGCTGGGGTTCAGATTGGATGAGAAGTGTCACATCAAGTCTTGGCACGAGTCATTTAAGATTTAATTAAAACATATAACTCTGGACTTTGGCTAGGTTGTTCTAACATGCTTTGATCTAAAATCCGCTGAATTCTATCTCGGCTCTATCCCTGCTGAAGGAAAACATCCCCACAGCATGAACCTGCCACCTCCATGTTTTACCACATAGGTGAGGTGGAGCTGAAGTGTTGTCTTCTGTTTTGCATGTTGACAAATGGATGTCATACTTTCCAAAACTTTAAAGCATTTAAGTTTGAGATGACAACAGGGCAAAATGTGAAAAGATACTAGGGGTGTGGATATTATTTTTGACCTCCTGAGATTTATGGATTTTTTACCTAAAAAAATCCATAAATCATTGGATTAGTTTACCAATTTAACCAAACTTTTCTTTTTTTTTCTCCCAATGATAGTTAAGCTCTTAGCTTTTAAGCAAAATAGTTATTTTTGGTTCAGGCACGGAGGCTTGTTCAGGTTCGTATGATACATTTAGTCCAACTGAATTTTTCAATATTTGCTGACACTTGGTGTTCTACAGTCCATAAATAATGGCTTTTATTGAAATGTCATGTAACATACTCACAAATGTTGATGTGAAAAGCTGCTGCGAGAGATGTTTGACTCCATTTATTTAAATTTGTGTTGTAAGAGTGATACCAGCCTCACATTGTCCTTAAAACATGCATCAATGTTTTTTTTTATTGTTTTAGATTATCTGTGTTATGACATCATCCAGCTGAGCCTGGTTTAATTTACCAAATAGAAGGTCAAAAAGTGGTTTAAAAATCACAACTTCATGTGAGTGATAAACCATCGTCCCTCATAGTTTCTCTTTTAATCTCTCACAGAATTGACTGGTGTTAGCAAAGCAGCCAACCCAGAAATGCTATTTATTTTCCGTGTCTGTAAGCCCAAGAGTAGAAATAAGGAAAACTGTACATGCTAGCTTCTGCTATAGTGCTAAGATACTTCCCACAGCACATATTAAAGCACATTAAAGTATATTTTGTGTCTGAACAACTAAAATAGGCAGCTATACATGTCTTTAGAGGGGGTCTTGAGTATTCACAGATTTCACAGATACTTTCTAAGAGTGTCACCTGACAAATGACTCAAAGTAGTGTATACACCACTTTTACAAATAATATCTCGTAGAATATGAAATGTTCATGGCAGGTAAATATATTGTACATATACTTAGATATTTATTTGATAATTCATTTATGTTGTCTTTTTTTAGGAATGTTTAAAGCCAGATTTTTATTCAAAAATCCATAAATCATTGGATCATAAGAGAAAATGAGAATGGTGTTTCATTTTTCAATGCCATATTATCACCATGTTATTCATTCATTTATAAATGTCACAGTTTCAAAGTGAACATTTACTCAGTAAGCATAGTATTAAATAAGCAAGTATAAACAACTACATATTTAGCTTGAAACTGTGACATTTATAAATGAATGGTGAAAATATGTCTTTGAGAAATTAACCCTCATTGTATTTGTCTTCTAACAGACTAAAGAACCCAAATTATTGCTGTTAATTTTGACTGTCTAACTTTACAAATGGCCCCCTTTAGCAGGGACCCTGGAGGGTCTTTTAAACGCTTCAGCAAAGATCTACATCTCTCCCTCTTCCTAGCTTCCTCCTCCAGCTCATGTTGGGCAGTCCCAGGCTTTCCACTGCCCATGTGACTTAATCTGTTCAACTGCAACACCTCCCTAAGAAGGCATCCAGAAACCATCCTAACCAGAAGCCCAAACCAGCTTAACTGTCTCCCTTTGACAGAGAGAAGCGGCAACTCTGTTTCTCCCTAAGGGCCAAGCTATCTCATCACCAGTTTTAGGGACCAAATGGCCCTTCTTTAAGGATTCTGACAGCCCATATTCCTGCAGTACCCCCGCACAGGAAAAGCTTTAGGCATATGGTCACAAACCTCACCCAAGTGAAGATTTATTGGGCCATCTTCCATGCACCTCTGCATGTTGTTGCCTGGTAAAAGAGCTGATTCAGCATCCAGTGGCCGTGATGGAAACCATCTTGTTTCTCCTGGATCTGAGACTCAGCAGGACTCTGATTTCCAGTGCTGAGAGAGATCACATTCAGACACAATGCATAGTTTGACTATCACTTGAGTGAGAGGATATAAGCTGAGCATGTGGTTTGGTATCTGTCTCACAAAGTGACTCAAGAGTTGGTTATTAGAGGGAGTACCTCATCATACCTCACATTCAGGGTCATGTTATGTCTGAAACACGCATTGAGAACGTTGAAGATCCTCTTCCCGGTACTTCTGTGCCTTTAATCATACTTTCATGATTAAAGGCATTTGAAACATACTTTTAAATATTACAAATGTACTCTTCACACTTTTAAAAACACTCAGCAGCCCTGTGACTAGGCCTGTCACAATAACAAATTTTTCTGGATGATAAATTGTCCCAGAATTATTGCGAAAAAACAATAATATGTTGTTTTGGGACCATTTTCAATTACCATATCGATAATGGCATAATAACGCAAAATTGCCTGCTCAACGACCAATAAACTTAAATTTTATTAAAGAGCACTTAACACTGGCACTGGAAGATATTTTAAATGTCCAAAATAAAACACAACAACCAATGCCAGTGACAGAAAGGAAATAAAAATCTGCACACAACCAAATCCATAAATAAAATTGATTATTAAGTTTCTGTAAATTAGCTCCTCCTCTGAGCTGCAGCTTCAAAGCTTCCACCTCACAGAACAGCCCTCCCCCACAACACCCCCACTCAGCTCCTTCAGACTAGCCAGCAGCAATTAGCAGACACCTTAGTGGAACTGCACATCTGCTGAGCTCATTATATAATCTACTTCTCAGCACAATGCTGGTAAAAACGTTTTTAAAGGTTTAATAGAGGAGCCATGTTGTGATGACTTCCTGAAGGCAGAGTTTTAGAAAGACCAGGACTTTTTAAAGAGACAGAGGCCCAATTTCAAGTCGTACTTTATGTGTACAGCATTTTCATAACAACTGAAAGCAACATAGTTACTTGATTGTACTTTAAAATGGCACCAAATGCCTGGAAAACATAGTACTGCCCCTTTAACAAGCAAATGTCATTCTCAGTTTTCTGTGTTACAACTTGACAAGATTGCTGAAAGCAGCACTTGACAATCCAAGTTTCCACACTCCGTGATCTTTTTCACATTTTTTCACATCATGTTACATTCATAAAACATTTTATTATTATTTTATGTCAAGATCAACACAAACAGTACTATCAGTGTGAAGTGCAGGAGGGATAATAGATGTAATTGAATCTCAGTAAACATGTGTTGGTTCTGTTTAGAGAACATTAGTGACCTAACAGCATCATGAGGCCTGAGAAAGCCAGCAGACTCTCTGTTTTGAAGATCTTCTTTGTGGGAAATCTGGACGGTCTCACTAATGCACTTCTTGGAGTTCCAGAGTGATGTTGACCTGCCCAAGAACTACCATCTTGTCTGACGAACGTGTTTTACAGCTTCTGTTTGACTCACAGAAGGAATTGTTTTGTCATTTGTAATTTTCTTTAAGGGGAAAACAAAAGTGAGGATAAAACGTATCAATTAAAATCAAAAATTGAATTTGTTCTAAAAAAAAAAAAAAAAGATTTTATTTTTAAGTCACTTCGCCCAGCCCCACCCAGAGCTCAGAGGCTGAGTTTCACCTTCCATCAGGATAACAACCCTGCACCTACAGCCAGACCTACAATGAAATGATTTTGATCAAACCAGATTCATGTCTTAGGATGGCCTAGTCAATGACCAGACCTAAATCCAATTGAAAACATATGACAAGATTTAAAGTCGAGGTGGATTGCAAAGACAAATTATCACATATTTCCCCCAGCAGAAGTAAGCTGCTAATGACACCCAAAAAGTTTTTTTTAAAGCTTTGCTGCTGCAGAGTTTTTCTACCAAGGGTGACTCAAGGGGACTCCGATTCTACTGCCATCGTTTAACAAAGTTCTTTTTATTCAGGGATAAACTGTATAATTTGAAGAACACAGCACATGATTGGTTGTTTTCTTTAGCAAACAATATTCCTCTCTCTCTCTATTTCTTTGCTCCTGGACGCATAACCCAAATATGCGTCCAGTCCACATATTTGCTAGTCTTGGTTTGAACTTCAGGCTGTGGAGATGAGCTTGTTTAAACAGAGGGTTTGTTGGAAACAAGCAGATGCTTAGAGCCTTCAAAGACAGTGCCACTGTTCTTCTTCTACTCACCTCACGCTCCCCACCCCTCAAGGCCGTCCACGTCTCCAGCAAAGCGCTGCAGGCGGCTGTCAAAGTGACTCAGACAGAGGAGAGTTTGTGCACAAGTCACACAAAATCTCCACTGGGATTATCACAAGGTTACACAACTACGAGCCATTGGCACCTGCTTTATTTTTATTAGCTGTAAAGCTAATTGGTAATAAAATTTTTATTACCAGTTGTTAATCTTTCAAAGGTGGCTGACCTCATTTTATTTGAGGAAAATTATCACAATACTTGAACAGCACAATAATTCATGGTCAGTTCTTGGCATAGGTTGACGTAAGCGGTTTTGCCTAGGGCAGCAACTGCTGACAGCGACAAAATAAAAAATGGAAACAAACCCCACCGAAATTATTAAAGGTGCAGTATGTAAATACAGTATTGTACAATTATGTTTGTTTGTTTTTTACATTTTCTAAAGGAGCAGTATTGTTTAAAATAGTCTTTTTTAGTTTATATCATGTTGTAATTCCCTCATCAAAATGCTTTGATTCTTTCATGCATGTTTGAAAAATCCTTTTCTCTCCCATGGCAACCATTCAGTTGTGCAAAACGCGTGGATTGACCGAGGCCGAGGTCTTCAAGACTCGACATACCTCATAAGTTTTTTGGGGTTTTTTTCAACTAGAGGACTCCTTTGCTATTTTATAAGCACATTTCCTACATCTTCTAATGTAATCCCCCCTCCTCCCCAGTCAAACCAAAGTAATTCCAAGTGAGTGACTAGCAGACATTACCTGTTGGGAATCAAAAACCACCCATCCTGACAGTAGTCTTAGGCCAAGTACGCACGTAACTAAGTCTTTATAAAAACAAATATTTCTGTTACATTTTTTCTGAAAAGTTTCCATCCTCATGAACCCCACGAAATGCGCCAAGAGCTTTGTTTACATGTACAGATATCTAGGTTGAATTACTTTTAAATTGCGTATTAGAATGTAACATTATTATTGTATTTCTTGTTCCAGTCTGTAATGTGCAAGACCCTAAATCTCAGTTTTCCCATGTACACATGAAAACATAAACACTGAGTTTTCTGAAATCTCCACTTTGGTCTGAGTTTTCATGTTTTTTTTAGTGATATAAAACAGATCTTTTGTTTGGATGGAAGGACAAAACACATAAAAACTTATTTGTCTTCCCAGATATCTGGCAATGCATGGAATAGGCCATAGTAGAAACTAAAAAAATGATCTTAAACTGCTGGTTGTTAAAACGAATGGAGAACATCCCTCTTGTGATTACAAACTGATGGTCAGTACAAAACTGTGTACCCAGGAAAATCACTTATGAAAGGAGTTAAATTGCAAAGATTTGAAATGGCAAAGTTGTGAAATGAGCAGCAGTTGATTCTGTATGAAGAAGCACTCAGTTCTTCATACTGTTCTATCAAGACAGTTTGATCCCTCACAAACACACCCATCGCCCGCACCAATCATCCTGCAACCTCAGGCCATCTCAGCTCTCTTCGGATCTTCCTTATCTGCAGCATCCCGGCAGGGAGTACGAGGGCATGTCCACATGTCGCCTATTAGCTGTTGCTCTGGGCGATGTGCTTTGTACACACGTGTAGACCTGAAAAAACACACAGCACTCCGCCAGCCTTAGATTGTTCAACGGATTGGGAGAGTTTGCTCGACAGCTGATTTCCATTTCTCTCTCTGTTCAACGTTTGCTCTCGTTCCTGCCAACCAGAACCCAGCCGTATTATTCTTTGGGGTAAAAAGTTCACTCTTTTATTTTTGGAGTCCTTCTGTTTTACACGGTCTATAAATAGTAGGGAGGTTTGTGAAGACGCAGGAGGGGGAGCTGGTTGGAGATTTGCCGTCATCCTGGAAATGATCAAACTCCTCACGAAGCGACACCTTCGTGCTGATTTCTGTGATTTGAAGCAACCTTCCCTGAACGGCTCCCATCTTTGCTTGACCTAAAATTCCCTTTTCAGCTCCAACGTGCTGAGTGTGCTTGTCTGGGAGTGCTGCTAATTTAAACGGCGTTGTGGAGCCGTCCTGCAGAGAGGAGCGCTTGCAGGCGCTTTGACTCATGCACTAGATATTCACATTATGCTCAATCGGCATGTCTCTACTTGCTGCCGATGAGCTCTGTTACTGTCACAACACAAAGCTTAATCTTCTTGTTGTGTTGTGACAAAACACGTCAGTTACAGCGTTTTGTGAGAAGCAATTGGGAAATGCTTCCTTCCAGCAGAAAACCAACATGTTCTGATCAGGTTGTTCTCCAACTGATAATCACATTAGTCATTTTTAATTGCTGGTTGTTTTTACCAAATATCTACCTTGGATATGGAGTTCTGGGTTTTAGGTAATCGGCGAAGAATGAGCTATTCAGAAACGAGGAGGGAAGTGACAGGTTCTAAAAACTAACGGTTTCATAGAATCTGTGGCTGTAAAGGTCGACCTTGCTAATGTGCTGCAGCAGATAAAACACCTGATGTTTTGCCGAAACTGCTACAGTCAGCATTCTTCACACAATAAAAACACATTTTGAAGGTTTTGTTTTCAGTGACTTGAACATGTTTATGTTAGACATTAGTATATATTTTTGATATATCAATGCTGTCTCCACAATCCAACAGAGGTTGGAGACAGAGAGAGTTAGCAGCTAGGCTTGTCACAATAACAAACTTTGCTAGATGATAAATTGTCCCAGAAGTTTTTGTGATAAACTATAATATTGTTATTTTGAGAGTAACATAATGGTAATGGAATGATAATACAAATACACCTGCTCAAAGATGAATAAACTTTCATTTCTAACAAACATTTAAGGCTGGAACTGGAAGACATTTTAAAGATCCAAAATAAAATAAAAATAAATAAATAAAATGGATACTGAAACAAACTTTTTGGGCTAGTTGAGACCAGTGCCCAAAGATGATCCTGGAGGGCCGGCCAGCATCCTGCATGTTTCAGTTTTCTCCCTGGTGATAGCAACAATCCTCTCAGCAGGTCAATGTTCTTCTTAGGCCTCTAATGATCCATCATTTGATCCAGGTTTGTTAAACCAGGGAGAAAACTGAAACATGCAGGATGCCAGTGCTCCAGGACCCACTTTGATCACCACTGCATTAGGCTGAAACCTTTTGTTATTCAGTCTTTGGTAGAAAGAGAGAGAGAAAAGAGCAGAACAAACAAATGGAAATAATGAAGCTCATTGTAATTTATCATGCAATTAATTGATTTATTGTTCATTGCCACAGTAGTAGTGGAAAGTAGTGCTTTGCTTTTAAATTCCGTGCTTAGTACTTTGCAGACTTATTCACACCACTTGGGTTTTTCTCATTTTTTATGTCACAATCTACTTAATTGGTTTTTATGCAACTGCTCCAATAAAGGTCAGATTTGTGGAGTAGATGACAGATAGTTGTTCTAACCCTGCTTTAAGCTTCTCCACAACTTCCTCCCTGACCTGTCTGCTGACCTCTACTTTATACTGAGATTAAACACACACGCACGCACGCACGCACACACCCACACACACACACACACACACACACTGTTGGACTCTAAAGTCAATGGGCCAGTACCATTCCTTCCTTTTCAGACTGTATTTGTGGAAAAAAATACAATAACTTTGAAAACCATGTAGAATCTTCATTCCATCTAACAAGTTTTCAGTATTTTATGTTGGTCTATTAAATAAAGGCATAAAAAAACATCTACTGTTTATGGTTGCTGCACACCAACATATTGAAAAAGTATAAGTATGTTTGCAAGGCACTGTAATTAAATGTAACCTTCACTTCAAATCTACCTATCGCATAGATTTTGAAAGCTTGGTTGCACGAAGAAAAAAAAACCTTCAAGTCTTCAAAGGAAAGATTACTTCAACCTACTAGTCTATAAATAATTAATGAGTACATAAAAGCCTTAAGTTGAACAGAGATGTGTCCTGAATTTACTGTGAAACTGCAAACCAAGCCATGTCTGGAATCTGACCAGATAGTATAATTATGATATCTCTGTTTACTTTAGAACAATAAAACATCGTCTTGAAATAGGAATAATCACAGATCTATTAGACTAGACTAGTTTTTCTAACATTGATTTAACCCTTTTAAATACTATAAAAAGTGTTTGAAAGGGTTAATAGAGGAGCCATGTTGTGATGACTTCCAGGAGGCGGAGTTTCAGAAAGAGCAGGAGTTTTTAAAGTGACAGAGGCCCATTTTTTATGTGTTAAATTACAAAGTGAAATTTGTTTTAAGTCATATTTGATATATACAGCATACATTTAATAACAACCGAAGTTAACATAGTTACTTGACTGTGCTATAAAATGGCAGTCTGTGCCTGGAAAACACATAATAATGCCCCTTTAGAGTTCCGAGCAAAGCATGTCTGTTGGCAAACAGAAAAGCTGCAACAATAAAACACTTTCCATTACTTAACAATCCTCTGTGGAGTTTGGGTCTCTTCTGATCCAAGTCCGTAACGTGGCGCTTGGTGGTTGGAGGTGTGAAAATGGAGACAAGCGGCTCTAAGCCGGCGTCTGTGTTTACAGTAATGCAATAACACCCTTATTAGACAAACACTGAAGAATGCGGAGAAGAAATTCTTACATCATTCGTATGTTTTCATACAACTACTGCACACTTTGCATGACAATTTAGATATTTCTGGTCATGTATTATGCTGCTAACGCAAAGTAAGTTGCAGAGGCACAGAGTGAGAAGTGCTTTCAAAATTGAAGCAGAAATTCCTGTTGCTGACAGAGATCCGGTTTGGGGAACTACAGGCTGCCTGGGCTCTGTGACGGTCTGAGGCATAAAACACCAAAAGAATAGGTATCGGTTCAAACTTGATTTGGGTAATATTCATACATACATCAGTTCTTTCTTTCCATCATCAGTATCTCATCTATCTCCAACATTGTTTTTCCTTTGAAAGATGACAGATTTTGAGATTACTTCAACTTTTTTATTTTGCTGATCACCTGTCAGTTTGGCTCTAACTCCATCTATTGTAATGTTATATATTTCCTTTTAGTAAAATAAATAAATATATACCGTATATAAAAGGAAATAAACCACAAGAGCAGCTATAGGGGATTATTAAATATAACTTAGGAATAGCTTCTTTAGTGAGTCCAAGCATCACACTCTCATCTTAAAGTAGCAGTAGAACTGTTTTATGTATTTATGTTGATTAATATTAAATAATAATAATAATAATAATAATAATAATAATAATAATAATAATAATAATAAATATCGTGAAAACAAACAGGTAGTTTGAGCTCAGCTGAGGTGCTCAGTGGTTTGGAAGAAATTTCTGCCTTCTAGTTTTGCTTTTCAAAAGCTGCAGATGTGATGGTGCAGCTTACAGCAGATCTGAACTCCACAATCTGTGATTTGCATTCTGTCATGGCCGCCTGTTTCACTTCCTCCTGAGCACAGCTGGTGATGGGCGTGTCTGGGGGGATACAGATACAGTGACGCGCAGACAGACGGCATGCTGCCTGTCTGTGCGTGCACTGCAGTTAAATTTAGTACATACAGAACCCATTTTTATAATTAGGTTCAATGTCCACACATGTCTGTTTGAGGTTTGGACTATAAAAATCACTTTATTATCCGTATGTTTGTTGTCTGTTGTATGTAGGAAGAAACAAATCTTCTTTTTAAACTCCTGTTTATTGCCTAAAGCTTTCACACATGGACAATAAAGCAATAACAAAATATATCGCAATAAACACGCAATCAATGTTAATATGTAATTCATCTGATAGAATATTCAGTATTCAACGTATAGAATATTCACTGAATTCTGGTCCAGAACCGCACAGCATTCTGGGGGATGTAGGCAGAGGGAAGGCTTTAGCTGCTCAATGTCTCATAGTGAGCTAAGCTAGGTTGGTGACATCAACTTACTCAATCACTCTTTGGTTACCTAGCAACAAGCTGATGAGTAACGTGCAGTCACCGGTTTTGGAGTATTTCAGATATTTAAAACAGGAAACTAATCAATAATTATTGATATAGACAGCTATCCACATCAACTGATATGAAACACTTATATCCTGATGAGTTTTTCAGCCATGTCGTCCAGCAACTTTCAGATTTTTTTGGAATTTGATAATAAAGACACACTGCTTTTCATTACCATTTGATTTCGTCTCGTTGAAATCTGAATTGTTTTTAGTGTGAAACTGACCGTGTGTTTATGGATGTTTCTCTGCAGGTTCCAGCAGTTTGAGACTGAGAAGAAAAAACATTTGAGGAGTTGGAAGTGGATTGAAGGAGGCATTAAGAAGCAACAATTGTGAAAGAAAAGAAGCAGCATAAGTGGGAAAATCGCAAAGATGGGGAGGAAAAAGATTCAGATTGCACGAATAATGGATGAAAGGAACAGACATGTAAGCAACAAACAGAAGGTCAACAGAAACTGCTTTCAGTCAAAATCGGTCTCCAAGTTTCCGAGTTAGAACTACAATTCCAGTCTGAGTGCAGACTGGATGTCTCAGTGTTTTAACTAGAAGCTGAGAGCTGAAATGATGTCACGTTTATATGATTGTGTTTAATCTCACTTCAGTTGTTACTATCCAAAAGTAAATTTACAAATTTCACGAACTGATGGAAGTAATGCTTTAAAGTTGAAACAAAGTAACATCCTAGCATCGACAGACTCACTGTCATGTGATGTTCACAAGCACTCACTGGGTCTGAGTCTGATTGTGATGCACCAGCTGGCTCAATGCAACATGACTTCTGAGTAATGAGGCCCTGTTGTCAATAGGACTGTTGCATGAGTTCATTTTTACACACAAGTGAACACCAGCAGAGTGCGCGCACACACACACACACGCACAGGTCGTGTTTGAGGGAACGTTTCTTCTCTTCCTGTTTTGACAGGAAGTGCAAGCACATGTGCTTCCTGATCCACAACAGGCAGGATCTACCCTCACAGTTCTTCCCTGGACTGTGTGATGGGGGATCCAGCACAGTGCGCATAGCGCTGCAGCAGCTTGCAGTCAGGCTATTTTTAAAAGGAATAATAATAAAAAACTCACCAGCCTGTTTAGGGCTGTTGCAAATTATTTTGCGTAATCTAGTGATTGTTCTGACAATTAGTCAAGTAATTGCCTGGAAAAACAAATTATAAAAAACAATATTTATAAATAGTGCCATGACAGCAATATTAAAATTTTAATATCAATATCTGCCCAAATTTTCATATCAGTGCAGCCCTACCAATTAGTTTTCTGTAGCTTTGAAAATTAACCTTCAATTTCAAGAACTCATTTTTTAAGTCAACCTGGAGAAAATTACACAAAATCTGAAATTATATTCAATTTAATACAATAAAAATAATAAAGCAGCAGGACACTTAAAAAAGTTGTGCAGACTGCTCCAGTTTTCAGCTTACATTTTCATCCTGAATCAGTTTAATAGATGAACTCTCATTTTGCAACAAAAGTTGCAGCTTTTGTGTCCATGTGAACGACGGGATGTTTGGCAGCTTCATCACACAGAAACACACGTCAGCTCTGCAGACGACACGGTTCGCTCTGCCACTCCTGAGTTGCCACTTGGGATGATGGGAAATATATTTTCTGGATTATGCATAAAGCTACACTGTTTCATGTGGTATATATTATGACAAAGTGGAAATTCCCCAAATTTGGACGGCTATCTGAAAACGGTACACCTTGCAGATCATAGTAAACTTCCGCAGTCGATACAGTCTCTCTTTCATTGCAAAAGTGCAAAAACCTTTAGGGACTACCCAGTGTCTGTTTAAAAGTAATATGTCGGGCGTGCTGTGGTGGCGTAGGGGATAGCGCGACCCACACTAGGAGGCCTTGAGTCCTTGACGCGGCCATCGCAGGCTCGACTCCTGGACCCGACGATATTTGCCGCATGTCTTCCCCCGTCTCCTTACCCGCCTACTGTCACATAAGGGACACTAGAGCCCACATAAGCCCCCTGGTGGAAAATAATAATAATAATATGTCATGACTTGACCTGCTCAACCATCTGACTTGTAATAAGGGGAAACTAAGAACCTATTTTAACCTCTAGTGATAATTATGCAGTATCAGAGGCAACAACTCCAAGCAATGCAGAGTAAAATTATTCCTTAGCTGCATTTAAAACAAACCAAGTAAACCAAAGAACATTTGCTTTACCTTCCCCACTAAAGTGTCAGACTAACTGTAATGTTGTTAAAAAAAAAAAGGAATAAAAGCCAAGTGGCTACTTTTATCAAAAATGTAACTCTCATGTATAAAACTAATCCTCTCTTTCCTCTTGCCCTTAGGTGACATTTACAAAGCGCAAGTTTGGCCTGATGAAGAAAGCCTACGAGCTGAGCGTCCTGTGTGACTGTGAGATCGCTCTCATCATCTTCAACAGCACCAACAAGCTGTTCCAGTACGCCAGCACCGACATGGACAAGGTTCTGCTCAAATACACCGAGTACAACGAGCCGCATGAGAGTAGGACCAACTCGGACATTGTGGATGTAAGGAAACGATACACACACACACACACACACACACACACACACACAGCTTAGCAGTCACATACGGACAACCTGTTTTCCTTTTACCACCCGCAAGTCACAACAGAGCGAACACCTGACAGAAAATGACATGAAAGCCACATTTATTTCAGATATTGACTTTTATGCGGTTCTAAACTTTTGATGATCTGATGAACAGCTTCTTTACCTTTATATTGAATTTTCAATCATTTACTTTCTCTGTTTTTGTGTCTTGTTGTTTCATTCTCCTGTTGGACTTTGAGGGCTTATTGTTTATTAGTGCAACACATGAATACTTGTATTTTCTTCCCTGATCTTAAGATTATGTTCAGTAATTTATGGAGAAATAAAACAAGGTTTTGTTGTCAGGTACAGAATTAAAATGTTCCTTACAGTCCAGCAACCAAATCCATATTCTCTTTATGTTTCTGGGTGTGAAAGCTGCTGCTGTAACATTTCTTATCATGCAATGTAATGGCATTCCTAAAAGTGCTTTTACTGTGTGTTCAAACATAAAGGAATGCACGTGCACTGGGTTGAAGCTTTTGAATTTTACCATGATATGAGCAAAGTAAGTTGCATTGTCCAGGCGTAACCTTCTTGTTTTCTCCTCTGCTGTGTCGATGTGGTGATTACGATGTTGTTGCTGCGTATCTGTGGTATTCACTGGTGGATGTAGTGGGGAAGTCCACGATGTTTGGGATTCATTTCAGATTGTTTCAGTGTAAAGAACAACTTATTTTATACAAAATAAACTCGTGACCATCTTGGCTTGAAAGTTCAGGGCTCACAGAACATTCTGAGGCCAAATGAATATTAGCTAAATTAATCCGAAAACAGGCCCAATATTCCTGCCAGATCAGGCTCTCCAAGCGTTCAGCATGCCGAGCTGAGGGAGTCTGTATCAATGCAGACACAGATACCATGTGCAGTATTTGATTATACAGTTATTACTAATAAACTGCTAGAGAACTTTAAATACTTTTGTCTTTGTGGTGCGCAAGTTGCTTCTCTCATGCAACAGATTATTTTTTTTTTACAAAACTCCAGGACTGCTGGTGTTTCAAGTGATTACAGTACACTACGTGTGATTGTCAGATCTGTGGAAGCAGGGCTATAACTTGATCCAGAGAGGATGATGTTATAGCCCTGCTTACAGTCTGTTCCTTGATTTGTCATTAAATACATTTTTGTGACAGATGTCCACGTTCAAAATCTGAGGATCAGTGATCGTTGAGGTTGTTTGCAATTGCAGCTGCATATGGATGTTTTTTAGTGTCATGTCAGAAAACTTCTGTGAGTTCAAGTCTGAGTGTGTTATTGTGCTAATTTCTCTGTTTGGTGAAGGTTTTTAGTCTCTTTAACTTGTTTGTATTGGTGAATGTTAGTGACGGTGCCACACCAGGACTCAGTGATACAGTGCGTACTGGACGAAGGGCTTATGTAACAGTGTTAACAGAGCTCAATCACAAGCATATGCCCTGACACACACATGTAAACACACACCCCAACCTGGGGATATTAGCTTAAGTGTGACTCCCAGGTGACGTTTAGGTCCAGACAGGATTCTGATGCAGAGGCTTGCAAACCTCCTGAACCTGACAGCACGATTATCCAAAGCTACTAATCAATACTCAGATGTATAATCTATTCTATTTACTATTTTCTGAACACAAAGAGCTGCAACACTGAGCTGCTGCTCTCACCAGCAGAACACTGGCTTAGTGGGTTTTTTTCTTTTAGCTACAAGCAAACCAGTTCTAATTTCATACACACAGTGCCTTATGAAATTGTGAACGTTTTGTTACGTTGGAACAAGGGTTGGGCAATTATCATATATCATTTATGGTGAAACATTTCTTATTATGGGTAAGAATTTTGATTTATTGTTGCCATTGTAAATTTCACTTACTGACATTAAATAAATAAAAATCTGACAGTATGATCAGAGAATGTAATTTCTGCTATTTTCTCCACTTTTTGTTCCATAAGAGCGTCAATAAATATCACTAAATTCAAAAGTATCATTAATTGAAGTTACTGAGAGAAGTTTGGTTTAGTGATATGAATCACACTTTTTTAAGTAAATGAAGAAGCCTAAACGGAAATATTTTTGAAGAACAATATTTGTGATTATGGCGCTATTAATGCTGTGCCATGCAGTTACCATCCTGCAGGACTATTTATTGCCTATAAATAAGTATTTTTTATTTATCATATTCTTTATCCTTATCACAATAGCACCACAAAATACCTTTTTACTAAATTTTACTCAAGAGTCCAACAAAAAGCACAATTCATATGTTCATAATAAATTGTGTTCAGAAACCAGGTGGGAGTAAAGTTTAAAGGAGATGAGGTTATAAGTTAATATCTCAAGCTTAGAGCAATAATCAAATAAGCAACCTGTTGGAACTCTGGAGGAGCTGCAAAAATCCAGAACTCAGGTGGAAGAAGCTGTTTTATGTATATACGCTCCATAAATCTGACCTTCAGAGGACACCTGTTGTGTCAAAAGAAGCCCTGCTTCCAGTTTGCCCAAAACCCGGCAGACGACACAGTGAACATGTGGAAGAAGGAGCTCTTGTTTTTTGTTGTGAATGCTGACAGGAAGAGGGTTGGCGCTAAATACAGAGCAGTCCTGGAAAAAAATCTGTCAGAGGCAGCAAAAAAACAACTTACGTCTGGAGCAAAGGTTCGCAGTGATGGTGAAGAAAACACTCACTGCAAATGTAAAAATGAAAGACTGATCAAAACGTTTCTGTTCAGTGTAATAATGAAGGTTTTCAGACAGGAAAACAGAGTACTCCCAAACGAACAAAGTCTGCCTAGTGGCAGCTGATTAGATTGTTTATTTCCTTAAAAAAATCACGGTAAGGCACAGACATTGGACAAAAACCTCCAATGTTTTCTGTAATATAAATAAAATCTTTAAATTAGAGAGGTGCTTTTCTCTGGTCATTTTAATTTATATGAAACAAGTGTCGTCATGGCATCTTTTCCTTTTTTTCATTTTTCATTTATTTACTATGATTGTTTGTGTTTCTGAGACTTCTCTGAATACCCTGCAGACCCTGACAGATTTCCACAACCTTCATCACAAGTTAGGATATTGCTTTCAGGAATATTTCCTGAATAACTCCTCATGTCTTAAGTGTCAACCAGCACCGGCTTCATGTACAGTACATACAGTATTTACCTGAACTTCCCTGTCCACATGGTCGCCCTGTCCGAGGCCGGCTTACACGTGCCGAAATCCTCTGTAATCTACGGCAATCCTGTTTAGCTCATTACGGTAATCTGCACAGGCAGCCTCTTCATCTCTGCAGAACATCCACAGAGGCTGGATTATTTATGCCACACACTGCTCTCACTCCACCTGCATCACCTTTGACCTCCATGTTATGTTTTCTTCCTCTCTGCTCCTTGGCTGCCTCCCGCTTCGTCTCAAACCAGTTTGTTAATTGTCATTTTCTGTGTTGATCTTGGTCTCACTCTCATTCATTTGAACTCACACCCACATTGTACTGCTGAGTAATTAAGACACCTGATCATCATCTATGCTATGTTGCAAAGGCGAAGCACTGTAGCATACATAATTTGACCAGGCTGCCACTACAAAAAGTACAACGTAGAAACATCTTTGTGTTTTCTTGAGAAGTCATATTGATTGAGCAGCTGTTATTCTGTTTTAATGTTTATTGTTATAGAAATGTCTTATAGTGCTTTGGTTTGTATGGCTGGTGTTTTGGCGAGGTCTTCTTTATAAAAGAGATCACTGATCTCAGAGGAACTGCCAAGTTAAATGAAGGTCAAAATCATTTTAAGCTGCTCAAAATTTTTATAACTTTTTACAACCAGTTTAACAAAATTTTAGTGTGGCAGCCAGTTAGAAAGCTAGATGTAGACGCATGTTTTCTGTCCTGAACACAGTGGACAACTGGCGGTGGAAGGTATCTTTGGTATGACCTGAAAGCAGGCCTCATCACACCTCTGAGACACACGTCCTCCTCCCAGCACGATGAACCAGCCTGTAATATCCCACCAGCTAAGTGGAGCTCCAACATGCATGTTCAGCACAGCAGGAGCCAGCTTGGCTCAGCCAGCCCTGCACCACGTTGAGCCAGGCACTGCTACCTCAACCTGCAAGGTTACGCATGCCTCTCGGTGACCTTTATCCCTCCCATCATCTAATCAGAGATCAACAAACTTAAGCGGCGTGAGCTGGCCGAGTATCAAAAGCTACCAGCAAACAAGAAACACATGGAGACGTGTGTGCGCGCGCGTGTGTGTGTGTATGCATGTGTGTGTATGCTCCTGAGGAGTTCTGGACTCCCCACACACACACACATAGCGTGTGTGTGTGTGGGGAGTCCAGAACACACACGAGGTAAAAAACATGACAGCTGTTGTAATGACTCTGTTTTGTCAGTGAAGATGATAAAGTGATAATAATTGTGTAGTTCTGTCTTAACGATACTGAACATATAAAAACTTCAAGTTATTTTTAATGCAATTTTATGTGACAGACTAACACAAAGGGATCATG
>CAEFZX010004077.1:0-23156 GCA_903066825.1 Alfaro cultratus | reverse complement strand
AACTGAAACAAAAAGCATTTGTTCAATAAATAAATGTATCAATAATCACTAATAAGGGATGGAGCCCCTGGTCTCCATCACACCTGTGTAGAGGAACCTAAGCGGGTACAGCTAATGCCACTAATCCCTTCCTCTTGGGAATAGCTCCCCAAGTGGAAAGGTGATGCACCTTCCCTTCCTTGCTCCATCAAAGTTCCAGGAACTGCAGGTTTTAGCTAGCTGGTGCAATGACCGAGTCAATGGTTTCTGGGCCCTGTGTCTCACCCTGTGGTTCTTCAGCCTGGGGGCTGCTGGTCCTGAGCTTTATTGGTGACCTATCTGTGTGTGAGGCGTTTGACCGCCCTGGGGCAGTGCCCTGCTTTTCTCTGCCTGGGGTCGCTGCAACCTTCTGGAGCCATGTCCACCGGCCCTTTGCTGCTCTTGGGTGTCGAGTGTTGTAGGATTTCTACGGTTCTCACCATTCTAACAAGTTTGGACCTCCAGGTGCAGAATACAGTACTCACACATTCACCTACGCTCACACATCAACCCACCCACACACCAGTACACAAATAATCCAAAAGGTTCATGGAAACACAGGTTGTTATTATATGAATGTGGCAATTCTGGTTTGATGCTAGATGCACCCTTGATTTGATAAAGCTAATCACATATTTAGGACTTCATCTCGAGATATTCTTCTTGTAGAATTAAACTGCTGACTTATATGGCAGCAGTTTAGGTTTAGGTTTCCCTACACAGGGCTCATGTTCTTGAATTTCAGACATCTTCTCTATGTCTGAAATGGCAGGGCAGAACATATGAAAATAAAATAACAGATATTAAACCAGATGTTCACTACACCAGAAAAAAGACATGATTATTATCCCATACTTTCTGATTGATTTATTCAGAAATTTGACAGGTGATGACCCGTTTCCAATATTTTACTTAGGTTATGAGAGCAGATTTTAATTCTGAGTTATATAGGGCTTATTGAACTCAGAGCAGAACATATCTTTTTTTTTTGCCTGTTTAATTAGACGTTGAAAAATATGCTGGAAGAAAACTTAAAACTAAGGTGGATAAAATAAAAATAAGGGACATCCTGGATCTCTTCATTTTTTAAATGTATTTTTGAAGTATTGAATCAATAGAACTCTGGCTCAGGGGCAAAAACACCTGATCAGGAGCCAAGCAATGTTCTCACATCCACACCAACAGCTGACTTGTCTAAGAACAACCCGGCTTCAAGGATTAAAGAAGTGATGTAGTGATGACAGATAGGGATTGTGTGACCAGTCTGAATTTAGAAGCGTAAACAAGACTCAGAAATCATTTCAGATAACAAGGTGAGAGATATCATTTAAATTAGTGATGTGACGTTCATGAACGATCATATTCTTTTGAACAGTTCTTCACACTGATTGACTGGACTGAAGACTCAGTTAGTGAGAGCCGTTCTTTGTTTGCTTACAATTCTCCGCACACACTCTTATTATTCTATTTAATTCATAAATATATTTATTAAACTGGCTTCTTAGAAAAATTTTACATTTCATAAACAAATCATTTGAAAAGTTCAGTGAATTGATGTCGTTCCCTTCAAAGAGCCATGAGTCCATATCACTCATTTAAAGTGGAAGCCTTTGCGAGCCAGGATGCTAACAGGATGGCTACTTTGACTTCGTCTGCCATTGTAGTTTTAAGAACAATGTCATGGAGGGGTTTCTGACAGGCAGCATGTGAAATGCTGAGGTCAATCTCCAACACAGCCCCTTTCATACCATACCGCTTGATTTCTGAAAACACACAACTGTTCACAATTCGGTCGTCTCCACTTATAATTTATGAATGGCCAGAGGCAGCCCCCCTGAAGGGGCTTTGTCTTTCTTGATTCATGAAATGAATGTTTTGTGAAGGCACTGCTTAATTAAGTCATTAGAGAGTTGACTTAACCTTAAAATATTTTTTCTTCTGAACATCTCTGCCTGCTGTTACCATCACTGCCCTGAGCCTGGCAGTCCTGTGGCTTATTTCCTCTGTAGGGGGGCAACCTCTCACTTCTTTCCATCATCTGTGCTCTCTCTTCTTCGTAGCTTTCTTATTCTTTTTCTTTCTTTCCCCATCTGTGATTGTGGTGCTGTCGTTATCGATACAGAAACACACGTACACACCTTTAATCACACCTTGACATTTGAAAATGAATAACGTTTTACATTTGGCGACCCTCTCTAAAGAGATACGTCTTAAAACTGATACTATAACATTTGTTGATGAGCCGTTGCATATAAAGATTAGATTGTTGATTTTGATAAAAATTTGAAAAATGTAAAATTCATCTAATGTAATTTATTTTTCCCTCGGGAGAAAATCCATTTTGACCAGCAAATGATTTAATGAAAACAATTGGAAGTGCAGCGTGTTAGTCCTAATGCATACAAATGTTTGTTTTTACATTTCCATTTATATCAGTGAAATGCACTCACCAAGCAGTTTATCAGCTTCATCTTGTGCCTGATTATTCATGCAGCCATCCAATCATGTGGCAGATGTGCAGCGCATTTATTCATGCAGATACAGGTCAGAAGCTCCACTTCACATCAGAATGGAGGAAAAAAAAAAAGAAAAGAAAAAAATCTGACCTCAATGACTTTGAGCGTGGCATGATTGTTAAAGCCAGATGGGGTGAGTTGAGTGTTACTCTGAGAAAGTGCTTCTCCGGGGATTTTCCACAACAACAGTTTACTCAGACTGGTGAAGAAGGGGGGAAAAGAAAAGAAAAGCATACAGAAGGCTGTAATGTTTGATTGATGAGGGAGGTCAGAGGAAAATGGCCAGACTGACTCTTACTGGCAGAAAGGCTAGACTGAGTCAGATAAGCAGTCTTTAGAATTGTGGTGAGCAGAAAATGCATCTCAGAAAGAATAAGCTCAACCTTGGGGTAGGCCAGCAGCAACCTCTCTCTCTCTCTTACACACACACCCCCACACACGCACACACACACACACACACACACACACACACACACACACACACACACACACACACACACACACACACACACNTCATTCCTCATGTCTGGGAAATGTCACCTCCACACACACACACACACACACACACACACACACACACACACACACACACACACACACACACACACACACACACACGCACACACACCCCGACAAGCACAGAAGCCATACCTGATATGTCATTCAATAGTACAAATCAACCAGCTGTAGAAATGTTCACAGGAAAAACCAAATCTGACTTTCTATTTGTTCTTGAAAAGGAACACTAACCGTGAGCTTAAATGGACCGACTGAATCCAAATGAAAACTGGTTGTTGAAACTCTTCTCGGATTTATGGCAATAATTTTATCCAGGTATTTCTACTCAACTTAGGCTTATGCCTTCTATCTGCAGATGTTCATGTTTGTGTAAGAGATTGCTGAAAGGCACCTGCTTTTCCTCTCTTTTCAGATGTGACTTTCTTAATATCTCTGGGATATGCTATTGTGAATGGTCATACACACCATTCACTATAAAATACATCAAACATATCAAACATATCATTCTTGGAACGTTTGGGGCTCACTGTCAGCTCTGCTTTTTCTAAAAGCAGAAAAAAATGACAAAAAGAGAGAATGTGAAGTGACAACTCAAAGAAGGGCAATTGTACGTATCATTTCTGAGAGAGAGCGGCGATGTGGTCTGTGATCATGACAAAATGAGCCATGGATTGATTTGAGCTTCTGGACAATGATTGATCCAATTTTGCTTTCACAGATTGTCTGCAAATGTGCAAAATATATCAACCATATCAAATCCAGTTATTTGTTATTGTCAGCATTTTCCATCTGTGCTTACAGAACACGTGTAGCAGCAGGCCAGAACTCAGTACAAGTACTTTCATTATTTCAGATATAGCAGAGTTTCAGAGCCCCTCCCCAGACATGAAGCATCGAAAGCTGAGGCACTGGTAATAATTTTGATGATGCAATGTAATTTACTAATCATCATGCTGAAGCACTGGATGGGACCGGAGTAAGTAGTATTATTTATTTATGTCTCCGGTATCTAACTAATAATATGCTATGATCTTAACCTGATTACACATAAAATAACACTCAACTCCTGTTGAAGCCTGAATCTGTCAAAGTCTCATACAATAGTTACGATTAGTCTAGACCTGTTGTGGTTCAGTTTATGTCTTGGTGTGATGACTCATTTTATTATGTGTTTCCAGCCACATCGTCTCATTTTATAGCACAATCAAGTAACTATGTCAACGTCAGTTGTTATACAAATGCTTTACATATCAAATATGACTTAAAAGATTGGACTTTACAATTTAATATCTTGAAATTGGGACTCTGTTTCTTTAAAAAAAACTCTTGTTCTGACACTGCCTTCAGAAAGTCATCACAACATGGCTCCTCTGTTAACCCTTTAACGTCTTTGCCAGTGTTGCAGTGAGAAGTAGCTCTTACAATGAGCTCAGCTAATTCAGTTCTACCATGTGTCTGCTAATTGCTGCAGGCTAGTCTGAAGGAGCCGGGTCAGGCTGAAGCTTGGAAGGTTGAAAACAACCTTATAACATGGAGTAAATCTTTTGGAGTAAATCTCCAAAAGAGATTTGGAGTAAATCTCTTTTGGAGTAAATCTCGAAAGTCGATTTTACATAATACCCCTTTAAAGATCCAGACTGAAATGAAGTACATTAAATAAATTACTTACACACAGATGGATGTTTAAAGCCTTTATTTCTGTTGATCATGTTTTTCCACTTACAGCTAATGAAAACACAATATTTATAATCAGAATATCACAGACCAATAAAATCAGAAACGCATGTGTTTAGTACTAATAATGTTTTTCAAAAGGTACTTTTAATCTGACAGACAGGACTCATTGGGATGTATTCTAATATATTGAATATGACTGTAACCCAATCAATCAATCAATCAATCAATCAATCAATCAATCAATCAATCAATCAATCAATCAATCAATCAATCAATCAATCAAATTCTATTTGTGTAGCACATTTCAGCAGCAAGGCATTTCAAAGTGCTTTGGATCATAACAAACACAAAAACACAAAGTCGTTTAACATAGAATCAACAATCAAAACATGACATTGAGCAACCTACTGTTGCTTCTGTAGCTCTGCCAAACGTTCAGCATGGGGAGCCAGTTTCTGCAACCTAATCTGTTGTAACTTAAAAACTCACATTTTATCCTACAAAATGTGATCTGAATGCAAACTAAGATAAAAAGTTAATGTTCACAAAACTACTCCAAGGGAAAGGTTATAAAAACCACTGAGATAAGAGTGGGTTCTGAAAAACCCGCTCTCAAATACTCTGACAGCTTTGATTAAAGGATGATACCAAATCAATAAAAAGTAAAAGATTTTTATACACCGCAGAAACAGGAGAGTGGATTAAATAGGTTTGAGATTTAAAATCTTGTCTTGCTTTTTTTGTAGTTTCTCATCACAGCCATTTGCTTACTTCAAAACATGTTCCATATCCGAGTTTTAACCTAAAGAAGTTAAATAGAGTTAGAGCCATAATAAATGTAGGAAAAGTAATTGGAAAATGAACATCAGGCCATTTTCTTTTTAATCTGTGATTACCTGATTGATTTGTAGTGCTGGACACAAAGCACTGACATGCTTTGCTCTGTGTTTACTCTATTCAAGCTGTCATTCAGGTGTCCAGAAGAAACAGCTCCTGGTAGTGTAACTGTCATATGAAGGTCGCAGAAATAATTGCCTGCGTAGGATTTTGGAAAAATTGGTCTTTTTTTTTGTTTGTTTGTTTTTGGTTTTTCAAGTATGAAAAGAAATTGAATCTAAATTAGAGTTTCTTCTCATCCGTTTTTGGTCATAAGAAAAACCCCTTCATATTTAGTTATTTATGAAGAAAATAATTATTGGTAGTTTATGAAGAGAAAATCCAATTACCAAAATGTGCTTTCACTGTTACTTTATACATTGTAAATAATGGGTGGGCGGAATTTGGACTTTTTCTTTTCTCAAGCAATTTATTAGAGTATTTTTCTCCCGTATGCTGAGAAAGCACTGAAATTTAATCTACACATAGATCCACCAGAGAGATACTGAGAGCAGCTCTGGAAGACATCAGTTTGTAAGACCATCATTGGTTAATGATGGAACTCTGTCTGTTTTAACCCACACTCTTTCAGCAATGAAGGAAACGCTGAAGGTTCTAAAACATTTTTTTGATTTCAGATAAACTTTCCAAGATCCTGTTGTTTTTTTTCTGTGTCATAAGTGGAACCTACTGTATAGTGAATAAATGATACTTGTAGAGAAGAGATATTTCTGTGTTAATATTGTGAAAATATTAACACACACGCTAAAAGAAGTGAGTAGCTGGTTAGAGAGAGTGATGATGAACTGCTACATCTTCTCCCATTAACACAATAAACGAGCACTAATTGGTACCTTGCTCATCCTAAAAGCACAGAGTCAGCATTTCACTCTTGCATCACCTTTCCACACAGAATTGGTGCATGATCAATCGTCTCTGACAGACTGAGCAGGTAGCGGCGCTCGATCAGACATGGCCCACAGTAGTCATTAAGTCCACAGAGCATTAGTGCAACCGCAGAGAAAGTCTGAGAAAAGCAGAGTGAATAAGAGCTGCAGGTTTATTATCAAAGTCTGACAATACTATACCACAGGGAGATTACCATCACTGAGGGAGGTAGGAGGGTTTGGGAAGAAAAGAGGGAGGGGGGAGAGAAGAGGGATAAATGAAATCAGCAAGTGTAAAACAGGAGAGGAGCGGAGTGGATAGAGGGAGAGCCGGAAAAGATAAATGTTGTTAATAGAAAGAGAGAGGGGGCTGAGGCTTTTGATCATCAGTAAGTCATGGCTGGGCACTCTGGACTGTTGTTGCATCAGTTTTGCTTCATGAAAGGAGTGGATGGAAACACACAAACTAATTACAAATTGAAAGTATTCCCCCATCAGGCCTGTAAAAACCACACACCAGCTCAGGAGCAACTCCTGCACTTCTGGTCAGACTTTCCCAACACCTGGACTAATTTATGCCATACTGCAGGTGAGGTTGGAAGGAGGAGACATTATTCTGGTTTTCCAACATGTTAGTATTTTAAACGAAGGTATTTAAGGCTACATTCAAACTGCAAAGCATTTATTAAAACAAAATTATTTCCTTTAAACCTTCCTGAATATAATAAAAGCACGGAAAACTGAGAATCTGTCATACATGATTGGTTTGAGACAATAAAACATTTTCTATCACAGTTTTTGGAAATGTGCGTACAGTGGCAGTTTTTGATATGGGCAGTTGCTCAGGACGTCACCAGAAAAGGGTGGGGCAACGAAGAAAATGAAAATGCAATGTATATTATCTCTTATACTTATATATTATATTAACTGTAATATATTATATTATTCTGTTGTCCTCTGAACATGTTTGTGTGTAGTGGAGTAAGTTTGCATATTTATATTTCAAGCTTACAAAGTTAGGCATAATGATTAATCGTGATTAATCACATCCATAGTGCGATTAATCTTTAGCTAATATTACAATATTTTATTCAACAAAAGTTCTTGTAAAGTTAATTGACAAAAATGGAAAATCATAAAGGAAATGCCTGTTTATGCTCACTTTTAACCGAAAAGAAAATAATTTCCTTACACACATGTGAAATAATTCATCCTAGAAATAAATATTTTGTGCAATATGTAGATAAATGAAGTTTTATTTTAGACAGCTTTTGTCACGAAGTGGTGTGGAGTGAGGTGGTGAGGCAGACGCCAGGAAACCCAGGTAAAAACGATAAATTATGATTTAATAACAAAAACCAGGAAAAACAGTCCAAAACCGTGGCAGCACTGCAGAGCGGAAAACGATGCTCAGCACAGGTAGCGCAGGGTAAACGAATGGACATCAATAACAGACTGGCACACATCAGACGACTGACAAGGACCCGACGAAGAACAAAGGACACAGGTGGGACTAAATACACATGAGGTAATCAAGGAACAAGACACACCTGGGAGTAATCAAGCGGAGACAGGACAACACGGAGAGCACAGAGACACAGAAAACTTGAAATAAATGCACAGAAAACACGGAACCTGACAGTACCCCCCCTCCAAGGGGTGGCTGCCAGACGCCCCAAAGCAAAACACAGTCCAGGGTGGGTGGAGGGGCGACGGAAGGCGGGCCAGAGTCCAGAAACAAAAAACAACCCACACAGTGTGGGCGGAGGCGGTGACGAAGAGTTCCGGTGGCCGCCCGGAGGCGGCGACAAGGGGCATTGAGAGGCGGGGACTCGGGAGGAGGAGCACTAAGAGGCGGGGACTCTGGAACTCTAAGGGGCGGAGACGCTGGAACTCTAAGGGGCGGAGACGCTGGAACTCTAAGGGGAGGAGACGCTGGAACACTAGGGGATGACAAGGAGTTACAGGGAGCACTAGGGGGTGACTGACGAATACTAGGGTTAGGCTCTGGGGACACACTAGGGGACTCTGGGGACACACTAGGGGACTCTGGGGACACACTAGGGGACTCTGGGGACACACTGGAAGCACTAGGAAGCTCGGAAGGGGCACTAGGAAGCTCGGAAGGGGCACTAGGAAGCTCGGAAGGGGCACTAGGAAACGAGGGAAAACATAACCCACTCACTGGGGCAGATAACCCACTGACTGGGGCTGGAAAGGCCACTAACCGTGCCGCCTGTCGGCTTGGTGCCAGGCGGGCCGCCTGGAAACCCATCACCATAGGGATGGTGACGGGAGCGGTCTTTGGAGCGGTGGCAGCTGCGGGCTTGAGAACGGTGGCAGAGAGCGGAGCTTGATCCGCCGGAGCAGTCGCTGAAGTGGCGGCGGAGAGTGGAGCTTGATCCGCGGCGGTGAGAGGAGCTTGATCTGTCGGAGCAGGTGTGGGAACGGCGGCGGAGAGTGGAGCTTGATCCGCCGGAGCCGTCGCTGAAGCGGCAGTTACACTGGCTGTAATACCGACTGGAGCGGATTCGGGAGCGGACTCGGGAGATGCAGGAGCAGAGGCTGAAGGTGGCGCTGGCCTCGGAGGAATGGGAGACCCGGACGCCGGAAGGGCTGGAGGTGCTGGTCCCGGAGACGCAGGAGCTGGGCTGGTGGAGAGATAGTCCGGCTTAGGAGGCAGAGGGTCGCCAGCCATAACGGCGAGGGCTGTCTGACGTTCCCACTCCACCTCCCGCTGCAGCTCCACCAAACCCAGCAGACGGAGGTGAGGTGACCAGTCCTCCAGCACCAAGAGGAGCCTGATGGCTACCCCCAGGTGGTGATAGGCGAAATATGGTTCAGCCATAATTTCTCTAAAGTCCGTAATTGTCCACTTTAACTCCACTGGATCCATTGTTAGGAATGCCTCACCTTATCGGTTGGTCGGGTCCTTCTGTCAGGAATAGGTGTGGTGAGGTGAGGCAAATCACTAGGAGACCCAGGTTGAAGATGAGAAAATGATGGTTTAATGATAACAAACGGAGAAAAAGTCCAAAACTGACGAGCTGAATCCAGGGCTTGACTCAGGTAGCGCAAGGTACACGAATGGACAAAACGACAGACTGGTAACATCAGACAACTGACAAGGACCCGACGAAGAACAAAGGACACACGTCGGACACACCTGGAAGTAATCAAGGGGAGACAGGACAACACGGAGAGCACAGAGACACAGAAAACTTGAAATAAGTACACAGAAAACACGGAACCTGACAGCTTTATTTCAATTTACTTTTTTTAAAACAAACATGTTATTTCAGCAGGAACATCAACAATTTATTTAATTTAAAATTAATTAAATTTAAAATTAAGACCTTGAGTGGTGCTTCCAAGTGGTCAAACAATAGTCATATAATGAATCAGAAAGTTCATTTTTAATTTCCAGCATGCAGCATGCTGAAGTGAGAGAATTTTCAGTAGCATAGCATGAGATTAACATGTTCAATATGTGAAAGCCTTGATTAGCTTTTGGTTCTAATACCTTAGAAAGTGATGCCAGAGCATTATCTTCCTAGGAAAACCCATCTGACTACATTCTTAAAGCAAGTCCTATGTGTGTAATGGTGTGATAGCAATAGTGTGTAAGATAGCGTACTGAGATCAATTTACTACTTTTATGCACTAATCTCCCTGAAGAATTTTTAGCGTATGATTACCAGGTCTGATAATCAAAGTTTCTGCTCAACAAAGTGCTGCTGCAGTGTAAGACAGCCGGGCCTCCAGCCTGCTGTGCAGTCCATCTGATTAATTATCAGCGATTAATTATCAGCTGGAAAGTTTTATTTTCCAGGAAGAGGAGACATTCATCTCTCTTGTAGCCACCCACTTCTTCTCTCACCATGAAGTTTTCCCCTTTTTTTTAACTTGACCTCTCAACCAGATAATCTCAGGTCATTAGGCAGCCATTCATCAATGCCCAGACGAAGGTCTCCTCTTGTGCTGGCCTCCGCCTCCCCTTCCCATCTCTGTACAGCTTGCTAGGCAGGACTCAACCCCCCAAACTCACCACTTCTTATCTTTCCCCTCTCTTCTTTTCCCCAAAGTATGGATGGAGTGAAAACTACACATTATGCCTGAGGGAAGGCTGTGAGCCAGGACAGAGCCAAACAGGGAAATGCAGGAAGAAGGAGAGACGTAGAGACACTGCAGGTGATGTTAGGTAGAAATATGGAGAGAATCAAACGCTTAATAATATATACAGATATTACTTTTTGGAAGTGCTGTTTGTCTTTTTTAATGAAAAAGGATTGGCTGTCTGGAATTCCTTTTTTAAAAACTGAGCAGAAGTTGACTGTTGAGTTATTCAGGGAGAATCTTCCTGCAGTGAACTTTTTCCATGGAGTTTTTCTAATGTATCTTAAAGAAAATGCAGCTTGGGAAGTCAAAATAACTGGCCACAATGCTACATGGCACGCTACTGCCATGTTTTCAAATCCACTAATCCATGAGGGCTATTGTTTTTTGTTTTTTGTTTTTGTTCTTTTTTTTACTGCTGATTGTTTGCTTTCTCCACTCGTGTTGGTATGGCCACTGTACATATTAGCTTTTGCACGAGTGCTAATGCGGTTCCCAGTGCACACATTAATGAACATTAAAATATAGACATGTCGAGATGTGACGCCACGCGCAGAAAGCTGCCCGCCGACGATGACCACCACTGGTTTTGGTTGTCAGGCTGGAGATTTTCGACTTTTGAAGCTTAGAAATGTAAAGGTTTTTTCTAAAAAATTGAAAAAAAATTTATCTAAAAATTTCTGAGATTTCCTAGTAAATTTCCAAGTTTGTTTTTTTTTTTCCAGAGAAATTTACCACTCATTTATTTTATATGTATAGAAAAAAAAAGTAAGGTAACATGCTATATCACACTTGAGAGTTTCAAACATTCATTTACATTTTCATCTGACATAAAGACAATGGATTTTGGTTTTGTTCAGGGACAAGTGTTTGAACAGAAACAATAGTTATTCTTACATTTGTTCAGCTAAAAGCTTTCTGAGGTTCTTGTATCTTTCTGTTTGAACTCGGTAGACCAATGGCACTGTTAACTTCCTTTGTTTGTTTTTTTTATTACTTGCCCAGTTATTAATTCCCTTTATTGCTGTTCTGTGCCCATTTTTTCTTTCCTTTTCTTTTGCAATCAATTCTTATCCCCTAAATCAATTTGTTCTCCTTACACTCGCCCACATCTGAATTCTCCTTTCCTTAAATCTTCCTTACATGTGTTGTCCTGCTCCAGTTGTTTTCCCTTTTTGTGTTTTCTTAATGCTTACCCACGTAACACATTCTTGATTAACTGTCTAATAAATTATTCAATTATAAGACTGGTGTTTGGACTGAGCCAAAGAGAGAAAGACTAACTTCTGCTATGGCTAGTCAGAGGGACAGGAGTGAATACAACAAGATGAAGAAATGGGAGCAACATAGAACATTTAAAAAAACAAACTTCAATGGCAAATGAGATGTAAGCTAGAAAAGATAAATAAAACAAGTAATCCACAAATTGTCTTGCAAATAAAAAAATAACGACTCTAGCTGGAGCAACAAAAAGTTTTCTTTCTACTGTCACAAGCAGAAAACGTGAAAATAAATGATATCAGAATAACATGCAATATCCATAATGCCATGCGCATGACAGTAGACATTTGGTTCCCCTTTGTAAATGTGAACACCAGTCCAGATGTCTCTATTACCACGTTTTAAGGCAAGAAGAAATGTAATTCTCATTTTATTTGCAAGAACTGTGAGCTTAGTATCATAATCTTAATGTCAGTAAAGATCCATAGTCCCATTTACAGCAGATTCCTCAATGTTCTGAGAGTGACAGTGACTGCGGTTTCAATTTACTTAGTCCTCTTTGTCCTGCAAATGACGGTAATTACAGATAATGCACTCTGGTACATTATCTATAATTATTTGAACTGCATTATTCTTTCTTTTTCAAATTATTCATCGTGTGCCAACAAAACTGGTGTTTGGTGCTTTTTGTATCAATTTCCAGGAATTACGGAGTGCAGCTCTCAAGATGTTGCCAGCAGTGATGGGTCTCTATGGGTAATTTGTTCTGCACTGTGTTATACTTTGATTCTTAGAAGATGGCATTTCCCTGCCCTGGAAAGCCAAGTACAAAAGCCAGTCATCACACTTTGAAGTGTTGCATCAGCTGCACGATGATGAACAGAAGGCGGTTTGGGGACAAGAGACCGAAACAGGGAAGAGAAGGAAAAGAAGCACAAGTATTAAAAGCTCCTGAACGGAAAATGCAGTCCAGCAGTAGGACTAGGAGTAAAGATGGATTCAGATAATCTGTGACACACTGTTTTTTAGGGACTTTCTTTTTTTCCTTTTTTTCTACTTAAATTTTTCATCATCACACAAATTTCCATACCGGTCAGATAGCTCAGGAGAAAATATGAAAAGTAATTTTCATTTGATAATTCCATTTTAGTAATGGAAAAAAGTTATAGGAACTGGTACAGGCCTTGGTCAATATTGCCATTTCTGGTAGAGAAAAGAATTCGAAAAGCAAAACATCATGTCCTAATCCTATGAAAAGTTATTGACAGCAATCAATCTGGAAATGGTTACAAAATCATTTCTGTGAGTTTGGGATGTCAGTGACCTGCAATGACAGCCATTATCCACACATGGAGAAAATAGGACATGTGTGACCTGCTCCTGTGGTCAGATTACCAAAGTAAGTACACAACCCCATTCAGATCATAGTTAAGCAATAAACATACTACCAGGAACTTTGTTACAGTGTTAACATTTCAGATAATTATCTTTGTAATAATTAGGGGCTGGAATGTAAGAGACATATGATTGAAATAAGCATTTACTGATATGGCAGGAGCATACGGCTTTGACACACCCACCACCTGGGTGGTGGGTGTGTCGAGGTGGGTGTGACTGTCACTAAGGTATGAATGGGAGCCATACTGGCTCGCTGGTTTTGTATGTATGAGGGAGCAGGTGTGCCGGTGGTGGTCGTAATTTCTGTTGACCGTGCTGTAACGTCGCTTTATTGTTGGCACCATTGTATGGTTTAGCCTGGTTAGTATGTGTCAGTCCTGTAAAGTCTGAAGTATGGCAGTCAAAGTGGAATAAATTGATGATTGAAACAACAAAGAAGCGGCCTGGAGTATATTGAAGCGCGTCTGAGAGTTTGAAATACACCGAGTTGACCCAGAGCGGGCCTCTACAACACCATTAGTTTTGCCGCACATTTAACAGATTTAAAAAAAACAAAACAACGGGAGACCGGTGTTGCCCAACCGGTGTTTTGATTTGGATCATTTCAGTGCAACAAAAAAGGCAAAAAGAGGAACTCTGTATGGAGGTTTTTGCTGGTTTTTACAGCACTGTATAAAACCTCTGGCTAATGAATGCTGACATAGCTCACATGGGATTTGCTAGATAAAACCCAGCAGTTAAACAAGTCAAAACTGAAAATTTTCCACAAAGTATTTCTTCGTAAACAAAGAAATGGGCTGCTGAAGGTATTGCCTAATTTTCTGTATGGAAAATGGCGGGTACTTCAGTCATTTGCCCATTAGCACACAAAGTACTGAAAGTAGCGACGGCTGCCCTCAGGTAGTCTGACAGAGACAAGATCAGGATGCAACAAAATAGTTACCTTACTTAACAGGTTAATTTACTGTTACCCAACATGATGTAGCATTTAAGGTAACATTAGCTTTTGTTTAATTGGGACAAAAAAGCTAAGCTTAATTTACTCAATGGATTGAGTTAATATTATGCTAACATACCGCAACATGTTAGCATAACAAAGAATTTCAGCTAACATTAAATTTTTTCACCTAAAAACTGAACCACCTGTATTTAATGGGTTGTCGTGTTAACCAACACGCTAGCTTAAGCCAACGTATTAATATTTAAGCTAAGTTTTCTTTTTGACTAATGTTAGCTTATAAGTACACTCTTGTTACTGCAGTATGGATTAAAAGTTGTTACTCTCTTTAATACTAAAATTATTCAATATATATTATACTTTACCTTTGCAAGCAGCCACAGCAGAAAATAAAAAAATTATACAACTACGACAAGTTACACACCAAATTATTGGAGAGAATAATCAGACACACTTTGTACAATCAATGAAAGAAAATATGTTTTTATTGTATATCACATTTTCTAAGCAAAAGGGCATATTAATTTATTTGAAAAGCTTTTATATAGACTGGTTAGTATAATTTCAAACAAATAACAGTATCAGTTTCCGTCTAGTTTTGCTTTAAAGACAAACCTATCAAAGATTTCTTTTAATACAGTCAATTTCTAACAATTAATGAAAATCTACAGATAGTGCACAACAGCACACTTTATTTTGGATTAAAAATGTATTAAAGTAAACCTCATTCACCCCACTCATTCTTTCCATACAAAATAATACAAATCAATACTTTAAGTTCATATTGTACATCTCTAGGTATCCAAATGTCAAGATCCAAATTATCACATTTAACAAATTAGAAACTTAAACCATTTTCCCACTTTATAAACCAGAAAGCCCTCCAGTTTTCATCTAAATGACTTTTATACTGAACCTCAACATTCGACAAATATGGAAAATAGTTCTACGGCTTTTCACCTGTGTGACGCCTCATGTGCTGAAATAAATTCTGTTTTTGACTAAAACTTTTTCCACAGTTCCCACATGAATATGGCTTTTCACCAGTGTGAGTCATCATGTGCTTAGTTAAATCATGTTTTTGACTAAAACTTTTTCCACAGTTCCCACATGAAAACGGCTTTTCAACAGTGTGAATCATCATTTGCTTAGTTAAATTCTGTTTTTGACTAAAACTTTTTCCACAGTCCCCACATGACAATGGCTTTTCATCACTGTGAATCATCATGTGCTTAGTTAAATCATGTTTTTGACTAAAACTTTTTCCACAGTTCCCACATGAAAACGGCTTTTCATCAGTGTGAATCCTTATGTGCTTAGTTAAATTCTGTTTTTGACTAAAGCTTTTTCCACATTTCACACATGAAAACGGCTTTTCACCAGTGTGAATCCTTATGTGCTTAGTTAAATCATGTTTTTGACTATAACTTTCTCCACAGTTCACACATGAAAACGGCTTTTCACCAGTGTGAATCCTTATGTGCTTAAATTCTGCTTTTGACTAAAACCTTTTCCACAGTTCCCACATGAAAACGGCTTTTCACCAGTGTGAATCATCATGTGCCGAGTTAAATCCTGTTTTTGACTATAACTTTCTCCACAGTTCACACATGAAAACGGCTTTTCACCAGTGTGAATCATCATGTGCTTAGTTAAATAATGTTTTTGACTAAAATTTTTTCCACAGTTCACACATGAAAACGGCTTTTCACCAGTGTGAATCATCATGTGCCGAGTTAAATCCTGTTTTTGACTACAACTTTTTCCACAGTTCACACATGAAAACAGCTTTTCACCCGTATGAATTCTAATATGATCATTGAGAGCATATTTGGCAGTGAAACGTTTTTCACAGATGACACATGAGAAAGATTTGCTTCTTTCATGATTTTGGTTCTCAGCTTCAGCAGCTTCCTGGAAGTTGACTTGGTTCCCGTTTGGTTCTGCTTCAGCGTGGTGTGTTTGCGCATAAACAGTAGCCGCCATGAAGGTATCAGTCTCCTGTTGTGATGCAACCTGTTCTTCACTCTGACTGCGGTAAACTTCTTTCTCTTCCACTTTTATCTGCTAATGTTTTAGATCCTCCTGCTCTTCTTTTCTCTGTTGATCCTCTGGCTCTTCCTGTTCTCGTTTCCCCTGCAGAGGTTCTAACTCCTCCTGGTCCAGAGTGGATCTCCTCTCCTGGTCACATAGCTCCTCCTTATAAACATTATGTCATTGGCGATCTAGAGAAGAAATCAGAAAAAAGAGGAATTGTTTACTTTATTTATTGAAGTAAATGAGAGAAGACTTTCATTTAATCCCAAATTTGTAATTGGAAATTTTTAATTAAGTGCAAGTTATAATTATTCCTGTTATTTAGGAATTATTACATTTAATGTTGGTTATGTTAGTTAAATGTAGGTTTAATATTAAGGATTTATTGTTGCCAGTGGGAAACTACGTAAACTAATATACACTAATCTAATTTTACATACAAAAAATAAAAAATAATCATATGATAACCTATAATAACGAGGCATGATTACAAGTGTCTTTAGAATAATTTTAGACAGATGATCAGCGCAGAGTGCAGGATTTGTTTTTTACAGATTTTTTTAAATGCCACACCATGCAGATGGCATTGTCTTACTGTGCCAACCTCACTTAGTTATTTTATCAATGAGGCAAAGTCAGGTGAAAATTTGTTATCATGCTCAAATGTACATCCTGGAGGAACTTCTGCCTGTTCCACCAGACCAAGCACGACACTTAGTCTTGGTCTGTAAGATGTAAAACCTGTTCCACCAGCTTTTACATCTTTTAGTAAGCTTGGTCTTACTAAAAGATGACGTCATCTTTTAGTAATTCAGTGAACTGAACATAGGCCATACTTTGTGAAAAGGGTCACCTGTTTATGGCGTGAGAACTCTCTTTCAACTGAGGGAGTGACAGTGATGTAGAAGACATAGGATACATGCAGTACATAGTGAATATTCATCCACTATGTACTGTATTTATTTAGCCTTCATATCTTTTTTTAATCTGACTCCCTTTCTCTTTAAATTTTTATCAGCTGTACCTTTCTAATTATCAGAAAGATGATTTTGTGGGGAGACAGTAAAAGGGCTTTTAATATAAAATAAATAGATAAACATTTATGTAACCTTTCAAATAAAATAGCCATATTTATAAAAACAATCTAAACAATAATGATGCAAACAAAGATGCTGAGTAATCATGTTAGTCTAAGAATCTAATATTTTCAATCTTTGAAGTCTATTCTTGTATGCAAAATCAATCTACTCAAGTAAGTACTATTAGGATCAGTGTAGACCGGGGCTTCAAACTCATTTTCATTTTGGGCCTTATAGAGCTTTGGAACTCACGTCACTGCGTGTGACATTTATGTCTCGAACAGTCGCTCGGCGCCATCTTTTGAGCCCACAGACCAAAACAAACTTTATTCCGGTGTTTTCATTGTGTCACCGACTGCAGTGAAGTTGCTTTCAAGTTGGATATTGGATATTCGCGCTCCGTGGATTAAGGGGCGTTTAGCTCAAGGTTGATCCAATTTATGAACGCTAATTCCGGCCAGCTGTTCTCTACCGCTCACTCCTCAAGTGCTCCGAGGTTCACATAAGGACCGTCAATTTCAGAACCAAACACTCCTGTAAATAAATGCCTTGCCTTGTGACCAACTGATACAAAAAGATGTTAAAGATGTCCTCTTTCATCTGGTTTGCTTGTTACATTAAATGTTTACTGCAAAATGTCTGACTATATTATTGTTTACTGTAATCACATAAAATGTTTATTTAAAAATATCATCTTTCATTACATGTACCTGAAACATTTTAAATATCCAATTTTTACTTAAGATGTGATTCATTTCATCACCTGTTTACATGCAACTTGAAGTGCTTGAATCAAATGTTCCATGAATGTTTACCACATTAAATTACGAAATGAGAGAAAACAGACACTTCCAACTGTACACATATTTCAACACGAATGGTTCATGTTCCTCTTCAGAGTGTGCAGCCTTGCTGAGCTCTTCTCCTGGGGTTTCCTCCTCAGCCTCTCCAACTTGCTCCTCTTCTATAGCCTCTGCTACTGTGTTGTCATTTTTTACCTCTTCTGGGGTAAATAATGAAAACACAGTCTCTGTAACTTGTTCCCCCACTTGTTGTGATCCACCATGGTTTTGCTGGTGGATGTCAGACATGTGATCTTTAATGGATCACATGTCAATTAAAGACATGCGATCAATGTCTTTAATTGGGTTAAAAACAATTAAAAGGAAATTTCTTAGATTAATCTTAAAATTTTGTACATTCTAAAAACTTATGAGCTGACAGTTCATGAACTAGTTTAACTTATAAAGTATTTATAAGTTCATAGTCAAGTAAAAGTAGACAGCAGTAAAACTACTTCTATGACTTCCCAGCCCCCCTCAAACAATTAGCCAGTACTACCCTCAACATAGATCATAACTTTGTAGCTTATTCTTGATAACAAGTTTATGGTTAGATAATGACTAGACATTATTTAGCTAACCTTATCTGCATCAGACAGCATTAGTCAACCTATTAAATTGTTTTATTTATTTATTTTTTAAATTGTTAAAAGTTATTTGCCTTTTGGTGGTCTGTTGCCATGATTTTAACACACCAGCCTCTGCACAGCAGCAGCATGCCTCAGTCAGTTCCGCACAGGTGCAAAAATGGCGGGAGCGTCTTCGCGCTCGTGTTGAGTTTAAAGGCGGCTCGGCAAAAAACATGTTAACAGTTTAAAAGTTATAAACGCTGAAAAAAGTGCGGGGGACAGAGGGCACAGACATGGGAAATGCGGGAGTCCCTAAAATAATAGAACCACGACGAGGTAAAGAAAGAAAGAGAGAGAAAAGGAAAGAAAGAAAGCTTCCAGTCCAGGACGGCAAGGCTAATCCGCCGCGGGGCTGGTTGCCATGGTTACATTACTCTTAAGAATAACGGATGCACGCGGGATAAAATTATTAGAAGACCTTTTAAAGAACATATGTACAAGATATTTTACTTACAGTTGATTATGAAAGTATTTTATTGACTTGCTCTTGTACAGCCAAAAAGTAAAGAGGCCTGGTCATGTGACGATTCAAGCTAGCTAGATGAAACTGATATCACTTAGAGTAGACAAGCCATTATTTCATTTTAAAACTTTAACCGGGACCCAAAATGTCAAAGCAACATTTATAGATTGCGAAAGTTAGAAAAAGTGTTTCCTACCTATTTGGTGAAAGATTATCTGGGGAGTCCGGGAGAAATCCAGCAGTCTGCAATGGCGTCCATCTCTTCCTCCGAGTTGACGGTTATTTCTTTAAACTCTGTGAATGTTTCTTCTGCAGCAGTTAAACAGTTGTTCATAAACTTGTTTAAGCTGGACCGAAGACATTTTTAAACATTCGCATATTAAACCAGACCACGTACCATCCGTCGTCGTCTTCTTCTTCTTCTTCGTGTGAGAGGAGGGTGAGTGCGGAAGAGCGGAAGAAGAGAGAGTGAGAGTGCGATTGTGTATATGTGCAGCAGAGGAGGTGGCGGAAGGTATAGTTGAGAGTGAGAAAACTTTGGGAATGAGTGAATGTGTGAGAATGGATGGGAGCATGGTGGTGTGTGGTGATGGGGTGAATGGTGGTGATGGGGTGAATGATGGTGATGGGGTGAATGGTGGTGATGGGGTGAATGGTGGTGAGGGAGAAAGTGAAGTGGGGGAGAAAGAAGGTGTGCAGGGAGAGCAGGAGGAGGTGAGGGGCGATGAGGAGCAGTTAGTGTGTGGAGGTCAGGGAGAGAAAGGAGAGGTGGAGGTAGGTGGACAAAATGAAGGAAAGAACAGTGTAGAGTCATGTTTAGGAGCTGGAGTGGAGGGACAGACAGGTGAGACAGAAGAGGGGATGGAACTGGAGGCTTCTATCCCGCAAAAAAAGACGAAGCAAAAGGAAAAATGTAGTGGCGGCTGAAAAAATTAGCAAGCAAGCCAGCAAGATAGCAGCACAGAGAAGGGACGAGACGGACAGCAGCGATAATGAAAGCTGGTTCTCAGATACCAGCGAAGCATCTGTTGCACAAATAAGTAGCAAAGAGCCAAGGTACACTGCAGAATCTATTAAAATCTTTTTAGAGCAAACTAAAGGTTTTAGAGGTGTAAAAATACAAAGTTATTTTCCTAATTTAAGGTGCTTTTATTCTTCAACAAAGTATCAAGTGAGGAACAAAGAGGCATCCGGTTTAACTGAACTGGAAATTTTTAGATTAAAGAAATTAATGTCTAAAGTAAGAAAGCAACTCTGATTTAAAGATGATGCACAGTAGTACATTTTTATTAGTATTTTTTATTTGGTTTTTGTGTGTTGGTTTTAGCCTCCTACCTACTATGGATTCTTTTAAAATTGCATCATTGAATCTTAACGGGGCGAGGGAAGCAAAGAAACGGGCTTTGATTTACCAGACACTGAACCAAAAGAAAATCGACGTCATATATTTACAGGAGACTCATAGTGATCATTCAATAGAAACGGACTGGGGCAGAGAGTGGAGGGGGGAGGTCATTTTAAGCCACGGCACCTCCCAGAGTGCAGGGGTGGGGCTTCCTCTTCTCAAAAGCTTTCACCCCAAACTCCACAGAAATCGAACACGTTGTTCAAGGGAGGTGCCTCTTGGTAAAAGCAAAGTTTGATTGTTTTAGTGTGATTTTTATTAATATTTATGCTCCTATCGCCAATGCGGAGAAAAAACGTTTTTATGAAAAAATTGGGGAAAGGTTGGGTGATTGTAGGTCTGAGGATTATGTTTTTATAGGTGGGGATTTTAATTGTACTGAGAATAAGCTTTTAGATTGTAATCACGCAGAGCCGCATCCAGCGGCCCAACATGCTCTGAGGCAGCTGGTCTCGTCTCACGGCCTGGTGGACGTATGGAGGAGGATGCATGCAGGCTCCAGGCAGTACACATGGTCCCACATTAAGGAAAACCGAATCTCTTTAGCTCGGCTCGATCGTATTTATTGTTTTAAACACCATTTTAACGTGTTTAAAACATGCCAGATTTTACCGGTGGCTTTTACGGATCACTCGTTGCTTTTAGGTAGTGTTTTTATTAGAAACATTTTACCTAGAAGCGCTTACTGGCATTTTAACTCGGCTTTAACATATGATCAGAGTTTTAAGGAGGTTTTAGTTTATTTTTGGACTGGTTTTAGACAGAGAAAGTCTGATTTTACCTGTCTGAGACAGTGGTGGGACCATGGCAAAGTTCAGATAAAACTGCTGAGTCAGCAGCAAACTGTCAATGTCACTCGCGACATTACCGGATCTATCAGAGATCTGGAGATAAATATAGTGGAGTTAGAACGACTTAGTGAATCCACAGGAAATCGAGAGCATATTGAAGCTCTCAAATCTAAAAGGCTAGCTTTAGCAAACCTGCTGGAGAATAAAGTCCAAGGCGCATTGGTCAGATCCCGGATACAGAACATCTCGGAGATGGATGCTCCCTCTAGCTTTTTCTTTGGGTTGGAGAGGAAGCACGGGCAGAGGAAGCAGATCCACTCTTTGCTGTCGGACGCGGGGCAGCAACTGAGTGAGCCAGGGCAGATCAGGAGGAGGGCTGTGGAGTTTTACCGTTCTCTATTCCGTAGCGAATACAACAAGAATGAAGAACTGTTCAGGGAGTTCTGTGGTGAACTACCCCAGGTCTCCGAGGAGACCAACACCGATCTGGAGCGCCCCCTGGGGCTTCAGGAGCTCCACACAGCCCTCCTCAGCATGCAGGGCCAGAGGTCCCCGGGCATTGATGGGCTCACGATCGAGTTCTACAAGGCCTACTGGGACCTTCTGGCCCAAGACCTGCTGGAAGTGTACAACGAAAGTCTGCTAACTGGCTCACTCCCCTTGTCTTGCCGCAGGGCGGTCATCACCCTGCTGCCCAAGAAGGGAAACCTGCAGGACATCAAGAACTGGCGCCCCGTGTCCCTCCTCTGCACCGACTACAAGATCCTCTCCAAGGCTCTGGCCACCAGGTTGGGGAAAGCTATGGAGCAGGTCATCCACCGGGATCAGACCTATTGCGTCCCCAGCAGGTCCATGGTAGATAACATCTACCTAATTCGGGATGTTTTGGAGGTCTCCGGTTCATTGGGTTTACAAACTGGCTTGATTTCATTAGATCAAGAAAAGGCATTCGACCGCGTCGAACACGACTTCCTCTGGAAAACCATGAGGGGGTTTGGGTTCGGCGAGGATCTTATTGCCAAGATCCAGGTACTGTACAGTGGCATTGAGAGTGTGCTGAAGATCAACGGTAGCCTGTGTGCTCCTTTTAGGGTGCATAGAGGCGTTCGACAGGGCTGCGCGCTCTCGGGGATGCTCTACGCACTCTCCCTAGAACCCCTCCTTCAGAAAATACGTTCGAGTGTTCATGGTTTGGTTTTACCTGGTTTTAATAGCAATATTATTTTATCTGCCTACGCTGACGACGTTGTTGTTTTTATCAAAGATCAAAAGGACGTCAGCGTTTTAACCAAGGTCACAGAAAATTTTTCCATCTTGTCTGCCGCGAGAGTAAACTGGGGAAAGAGCGAAGCCCTGGCTGTCGGCGAGTGGTCAGGCGGGCTCCCGATTCTCCCTCAAGGACTTGTTTGGAAGAAAGATGGTTTTAAATACCTTGGTGTGTTTTTAGGTAGTGAAAATATTGTGAAATTGAACTGGGAAGACATCGAACAGAAAATAAAAAACAAACTGTCCAAATGGAAATGGTTGCACACTCAAATGTCCTACCGGGACAGAGTGTTGGTTTTAAATAATCTCGTCGCTTCACAGCTGTGGCACAAACTTTCTGTTTTAGATCCACCATCTGGTCTGTTGATGAAGATACAGTCAGAAATGGTGAATTTTCTTTGGAACGGTCTTCACTGGGTGCCACAGTCTGTTTTGTTTTTATCAAGAGAGGAGGGAGG
>CAEFZX010004074.1:0-32065 GCA_903066825.1 Alfaro cultratus | reverse complement strand
TTTTGACTTTTACTCAAGTAAAAATATTAATGTGGTACTTTTACTTTTACTAGAGTACATTTTTGTCTGTGTATTTGTACTTTTACTTAAGTAAATTTTTTGAGTACTTTATACAACACTGCTGAGTTCTTTTTTTAAGCCAAGTGCTTATTATTCCTCCTTTTGCAGAGTGCATTTTCAAGTATTGAACAACTGTAATAAAAGCAGCGCTGCCACGCTCTCATAAGTATGAAGGTTGAGTCACTCATTATAGCTTTGGCCAGTGTGGAACGTGGGTGTCTACAATATGCTGTATAATGTCGATATAATGATCCTGCTGCTGAGCGCCAATGATACAAGGCTGCTGACAGCTGAATGTGAAAGCACGAGACAGTTAAGTAGTCAATGTCTCAGACAGGAAGTGAGGAGACAGACGCTCTGAGGGAGGATCAGACCTATTGTGCAGCTCATAAGAGGAAAAAGAAAGAGATGAGAACAGGTACAGCTTAAAGGGACGCTGTGCTGAAAATAGAAATGTGAAGCACATTCTTCAAATGAAAGTGAACAACCAGCAAAACCTGTCAAAAGAAGTGAAAAGACTAGTTTGAAGTCATTTCAGGTTGCTAGAAAGACATTTTTGAAGGTTGTGTGCGAACACCTACGGGTGCTTAATGCTGCAAAGAGCAAATTCCTAATATGAGACAATATTTTAATGATGTGTTGTAATCAGCTCTTTTAAAAGGGAAAGCAAGGTGATTTATTTTCACCAACAGGGCAATTCAAAGACCTTTAAATGATTAAAATGAATATAGTACAACAAACAAAAACTTTACATTGTAAAATAAAAGAAAGCAATGGCAGAATTAAAACAGACTCCATTTTATGATATTCCAGTTGTTATTAATCAAAGTCTCGATTTTAATGAACTCAGAGTTTGAGCTGTTTTGCAGTTTTCTGGAACTTTGTTCCACATTAGAGCTGCATAAGAACATGTTTGGTTCTGGTTCTTGAATGCACAATAGAACTGAACCAGAAGACCTGAGAGGTCTGCAAGTTTGATACGACGACAACAGAACTTTAATGTATTTTGGTGGCAAGCCATTCAGTGACTCATAAACTAACTAAAGTATATTCTCTCAGCTACATCTGGGAAATAAAGCCTGATGAGAGAAATGAGTTTACTAGTAGAATCCGATTGAATGATATGACAGATAAAAAATTCTTAAAGAAAGCTGTGGTAAGATATTGAGACAACAGGAAAGTAAGACAAATGTAAAAAGTGATTAAAACTTAGGAAAGACAGTATAATCTTACGGAACATGGTCATATACTGCCGGGCGTTTAGGTTCCAGTAGCCCCAGTTGGTCCGATAGCCATGCAGGGTTGCATACTCTTCATGGTTGTAGGCTGGCTCTGTCCCAAATGTGTCAATAACTCTGATATGGCATCTGTGGAGGAACAGCACAATACAGTAACACACAAATTAAGTTTAGCTACTAAGCTTCAAAGCATTTTATTGGGATTTTATGGGAGACCAAAAAATATTTAAAAATAATGTAACAAGCATTTGTAGTGAAAGTGAAATTTGCAGCCCCTGCGTAGGATTCATTTGGGTAAAGTGGGTCTTGATCCACTGACTACAGCCTCACAAAATGTTTGACTGAATTTTGTTTATCAATCCTCTGAAGCTGTGGTTTTTCCTGTTGCTAGAGCAGCTTTTCTGAAACAGTAAATTTTGGGCGTAAATTGCAAGAAAAGTGTTTGAAATAGTTTACTCTATTTGTGATGAATCTGAATGAGTCTGACTTTTTAAAACGAGTGAAAAAAATAGACATATTCACATCTTGAGCTCTAATGTTCAAGCTTAGAAAATCTCAAGCTTCAGTGGATGTGAGTAGAAAACTGCTGCTTGGTTCCTTCTCCTTTTTTCATCATCTAACAGAATCACTCATTTTTTTAATCACTTCATCAACAGAAACACTTTTATTTCATTAAAATATAAAATAAAAGCACAAGTTATTTATTTGTGATTTAGAAAGAAAGTGACTTCTCAAAGTGAGAACATTTTCTGGAACAAAGCCTTTTAGACAGAAACAGAAGTAGAGATTTTTCAGAGAAAATCACACAAAGCATATGATTATAAGAACTGTATACAAAAAAGCATTAAACAAAGGCTGATGATTTGAATGGAACAGCCTTATTACAAATTCTCACAAAAGTCAGAAAACTGAATACTATTCTTTATTCAAAAGAATCAAACAATCCTCACATCTGAGTTTTATGTTATTTGCTGCGCTGATGAAGGAATTCCACAGAAACCCCTTCAGATTTAGTTTTGAGGGCTGCAGAAAGCCGGCGATGAATTATTAATAACAAATGTTAGTTTCGTTTGTATCTACCCTATTTTCTATCCCTTGCCCTGCCACTTTTCACCCGCTCTGCAATGGTTTTCTGTTAGGATAAGCCATCCCCAAAGGGTAGAAAATAGTTGGGGGAGAGAAGGGATAAGCAGAGGAGTAGCTGAGCTGAATATCTATTTGAAGATCAGAGTAAAGGGCTAATCTGGGTTAAACGGCTGCTCAGAGGTTCTCCAGGGTGAAGGAATCATGGCAGGGTGACATGTTGTTATGTGATGCAATGTGCAGTAGGAGCATAGAATGAAGCATTACTTGATGTATTAAGAAAGTTAGAAGTAAACAAACACTCTTCGCACTTTTTCCTTATTGTTATGCAAAGCATGGATGCACTCAACGTGGTTATCTAAATTAAATCACGGCTCGTTCCTCTGATGAGGAAACGCTCTGAAACTTGTGCTATGCTATAGAGCGTGTTGTACATGAAGGCTTGAAGAGAATAATCATAGTTACTTCAACTTCCTTATATTTTAACATTACAATTGTGCTCATGTGTTGTACATGCTTTGATGCTAACAGAACTATTATATATGCCAAGTATCAGCTTGCATGTTAGCAGCTAACAAATAACAGACAGCAACCATAATGCCTTTATATAACACCTAAAACAGAACATGGGTGGTTTATCATCAATGTTTTTGTTTAATTTTTGATCCAGTGGACTTTAATTCATATCTTCACATTAAACACATTAAAAATAACCTTTGCTTGGCTTATTGTTCTCATTAACATAACAGTACCATTTCTAAAAGGGATGCATTTGTTATCGAGCAGGCAGTAAATCTAACATTAAATCATCTGTCACTTCCTTTCCCAAATACAATAATAATATTGGATACCAGATTTTCTTTTATGGCAAGCAAATAAAACTAGTAAAACAAGTGTTACCCTACATGAGGTTTCTCCTCTGTTTTTGAATGTTCCTTTAAAGTTGTCCATATCTCTGCTCTTTCCACTGTTTTCTACATTTCTGCAGAAATGTTTAATGATTTAATAAATCATTAAATGTCTCATAAATGTATTAATGATACATCAAATAAGGGAAGCATTTTGCACTTGGATGTAGGATGGTTGCTAGTGTGGTTTTGACAGGACATTTTCTAAAGTACATATTATGGTTATTTTGTAAACAATTTGCAGATTTTTCCAAAATTCACAGTGATATGTCAGCTAGTACTGTCATAGGTGTAACCTTTTATAGTCTTGCATAGTTTTACACTAGATGCAACAACTTTCAATATTTTTGGTCAAATATTTTACAGGCGTTCAATATATTCCAAAATGCACAATACTCTAAAAGAAGACAGTGTGTTATGAGGTCCGAAGGATTAAACAGGTTTGACCACAAAGCTCTAATACACAGTTCAACTCATTGCAGACATTCATGAACAGCTCAGGTTTTTGTGACCAAACTGACTTTTTGCACTGGTGGGGATAATAATGCCTCCTGCCAGAGGGTGGCATTAGTCACATGGAAGAAAAATGAAACAATGAGAGAAAAATTACCATGAAGTTTGTGTTTTAAGAAATACAGAAGGAGGAGATCTGCTGTCTTTCCAGTGGGGATAATTAATTTCTTATTTGTCTATGAAGCGAAACTCAAGTTCTTGCTTGTAAGTCTTATTCTCTCACTATGTCCAATTAAATCTCACTCCTTTTACATCAGTACCAAAGTGCAAGGTGTGCCAAATGATTATTCCTAAGCAAAAGCTAAAGATTTTGACACCAAGAATTGATTTGGTGGTTTAAATTATAGCACAGATTTGCTGTGGCATTGTTTTGCTGAGCTTCTGCAATGTCACAAGATTTATTTCTATCCAGTGTTGCATTAATTTTTCATCAACATCTTGGATTGATGATTGGAGACCATCCAATGAGAAAAGCCTTCGTCTTAAAATCCAGAAAGATTCTCAATGGGATTTTGGTCTGGATTCTGTGCTGGCCAGTCCACATGTGAAAATTATGTCTCATTTTGCCATCAGGGAATGAAAAAAAAATAAAAAATCCATGGAATGACCTGATCATTCAGTATTTCGCTCTGACCTAATTCTTTAAGATCATAATGTTGCTAATAAACTGACTTGACTTGATCAACTACAGCAACCCCAGGTCATAGCATTCGCACCAGTAGACACCAGTTATGATGGGTGCATCAGTTCATATCGCTGTCTTCTCACCCTGATGCATCTATCATTTTGAAATGTTTAAGTGACAGAATAGAATTATTAGATTTTTTTTTTTTTTTTTTTTCTTTTACAAATCACTTCTCCTCCAGCTTTTAATAATGTGCAGGAGAGTTCTTAATCCAACTTTTGTAGTTCATGCAAACTCCTTAGATGTTTTCTCTCCTTGATGCATGCTAATAATGCTAACATCTTTCCAAGACCACAGAAGGTGTTTTTCCACAAAAAGCTACTCATTGCATAACACAAAACTGAGCTTGCATGAGCACAGGAGGAGCAGAGGCAGCAGAAAATCTGTTTTCCAAACATACGTTACTGAAGACAGGATCTAGTTGTGTGTATGAAAGTAGTAAAAACTGATTTTCCATCCAGATACACTTAAAGGCAGAATAGTCTATTGCTATGACATCTAACATAAGGAACACTGAAGTGAATAAAATACCAAATTTGTAAATGACTGATGTAGTATGCACAGCTTTCTACAATGTCGAACATTGTATTCATGTAGCTGGAAGGTGTTTTCTGGCTCTAGCAGAAGATAAAAAAAAAAGGATACACAATTTTTATGTCAAAGAAAATTTGTCAATATTTTTTTTACAAGGATCTTAAAAAAAATGCAGCTTTGCTGTTGGTGTTTGTGTGCAAAAACCTTCCCTCATTTATCATTTATCTACTCTTACTAGTGCAGGCAGTGTTGCTTTCTTTTAGTCTGGAAAGATGTTTTGTTCGTGTTTGGAAGCAGACGTGCCCCCCAGATATCTCCTTCGACACACCACTATCACAGAAGTAAAATCAACAAACAGGGAGGGGTTTGGGGGGAAGTGGATCAATATGCTGCTCCAATTATCAGATAAGTGGGTGTGATTTAAAACAGACTTTTATCTGCTTTCAGCATCTCTGACAGCAGCCCACTTACACCAATACACCCTCGCCTCCACGCAAACAATCATATGAAGTTGAGCAAATAGAACGCACCAAACACAACAGGACCTTTCTCATTATTACCATGTTACACAGGCCTCATAAATTAGAGTGGCTGTCAGTGCAAACATAAAACAAAGGTAATTAAAGAGAACTGAGAAGAAAGAGGTTGTAAAGCTTAGACCATGTGATTAATTAAACTCGGTAGTGTGAGAGACTCAACCAGAATAAAAGAGGGGAGAGAGATAAGTAGGGATGTCATTGACCTAACTTGATCCTTAGAGTCCTTGCTACACAGGTAAATGCAGCAGTATGGCATAAGGAGAAATTATAGGACAGAAAACAAGAGAAAATGCAGTTTTCTCCAGTTGTAAATTCTATTTTAGGAGAAATAGAATGAATCTACTCTCATCTATATATCAGAAATACCTAGGAAAGTTACCTAAATATGAATGTCAGTTCTGTAGGCATGACACCTACTGCCCCTGTTTGGTACGTTTATTTTCAAGCATTAAGAAAGGGGTTTATGAGTAGACCAGTTGGTATGTTGATATAATAAAAAATGGTTCCTCAGGCTGGTTGCAAGGTGATGGGCTGGGCTTCGCTGGGGTTGCTAGGTAACAGCGCAGTGCTTGTCGAATGTGACCCAACATTCAGGAGGTTTTTGAAGCTGTTCATTTTCCAGACACCAAAAAACCTTAACTTATTGCCACAAAATGGCTGGGTGGGTGTTTAAATTAGCTAAGGTATTTAAACTTGTTCAAACAGAAAATGCCTATCAAAAGTCTTCTAGCTTCAGTAGCTAAACCTTCTCAAGTGCTTTGAATATTTGATCATCTGTTAGCTTTCCACCACTGAGACTTCATTTATTTCTTACAAACTCACAGTGATATGATACATTTCTACTGCAGGTAAGGCAGATATTACCAATTATAAAATGCATACTATTTCTTTAAGCAAAATAATCTGTTAGAAGGCTTAAAAAAATACTTGCAGTAATAATAATAGAGCCCGAGAAGTCTGTCTAGGTAGATAATATAACTGTACACCTCAGTCTTACTTTATAAACTGACAAATTCTAAATAGAAAGTGTGGGATAGAACAAAATACTTTACAAACACTAAGAGTCACATCTTGTTAAAGACAGCCAAGATCAAGACCGCACTGTAACAACTGAGCAACAGAAAGGTGAACACGGCAAGCAATTAGGCGCCGACTTCTGCCGGTCTGTGTGCTGGAAATGTGGGGTTTGTGAGTGTGAGAGAAAGATAAATCAGGAGAACAAGATAAAGGCAGCAAAATGGGTTACATGCTGGGAAAATACCTTCCCAGTCCATCAGCAATACATTTTTCTTGCTCATAATTGGATTTTAAAAATATACAGACTGGCCCTGTAAGCATATAAGAGATTTCCATTCCCCAGTTTCCTAAAATCTCTCCATCTCTGCTATCAACTGTTTGTTATTTTAACAGAATATTTGCTTTTGTACTTTAAACTGACTTCCTAGTCAAATACAATACGCTGCCTCCTGTTTCAACTCTTTTGTTGGCTTCATTAACAGAAGCCAACAAAAGACAATAATATCCAGTCAAACCCTGTGATCATATCTAGAGGTAGCAGATAAACTGATTTATCAAATCATGAAGCTTCAGACTGAGACTAAAACTGGAGGAAACTGGACTACAGAATGAAAATATAGTTGGACTCCCTCTTATTTGTTTCTGAGGCAACGACATGAAAGAGCCCTGAAGCTGATGTGGGTTCATGTTGCAGTGCTCTCAGGGATGTGCAGCTGATTATTTTCCTTCAGTGCATTCTGGCAGTTTAAATCCTTTTTCCTTGGATATTAATTCATGTTTTCTTGCCTCTTCGTTGTGCCTGTCATGGCCTAGATTCCAAGTTGCTGAAACTCTGTAGCAATGCCAAAAGCCATTAAGCACACTTTTTTTGCACTACTACACACGCACACGCAGAGAGAGAGAGAGAGTCTAATTTGTGTTTTCTCTCATGAGGCACAGGTTTTCTGTTTCCTTCCTGTTTCCACTTCATAAAGCGTTCAAGCACCTCTCTCCTGATCACAGAACGGCAATCACACAGCAGCTAGCAGCTGCTAAGAATGCGGTCTGATAGGAATAAATGTTAAGGTTTGCACGTTATATTGTGTGGAGATATGGAGAGATTATTGCATGTGGAATTGCATGTTAAGCTGTGAGCATTTAAAATGCCTTCTATTTTGCACTACATATAGTATTGATTATAATTATTATTACCCTTGCTGTGCAATGTAATGGAGCATGGCAGACAGTGCTGCACCAGTTTATATTCTTACAGGTAGCCATACTGTTCACAGTATTTAAAAATATATATATTTTTTTGTTCCCAAATTTATTTTAACTGGATGGAACAAAATGTTTTCAACCGCCTTGTTTCTTGTAATTCAGTAATCACTCCTTCCTTATGTACACATAATCCCCCCATGACAAAATGTACAGCACTATGGCAACCACTGAGTCCTCTAATGAAACAAATGAGAGGAAATTCAGTGTTGCATGTTAGTGCAGTTGGTAGCAAGTAAGAAGCTACCAACTACAAGGTCAAGCTCCTGGTCGAATCCTGGCCTGTTTGGTGTTTGCATGTTCTCCCTGCACATGTGAGGGTTCTCTCAGGCTTCCTCCCACAGTCCAAAAAGTTAGATTACATCTAAATTGTCCTTAGTTATGGGAGTGAATGTTGTTCATGCTGTGTCTCACTGACTTTGAACATATAACAAATAAGACATAAGGAGACACTCTCATGTCTGACTTAGTACCATATATGGAAGTGGCAAATCAGATTTTTCGGGGAGGGGAGGTTTAAACTGGACCATTCAGACTAAGGGTGCACCCATTGTAGCTTTCCTGTTCAATCAGTGATGCATAAAAAGCCTGACCTACAAATTTTGACTTTGATCGATACAATCTTTTTAAAATAACTGACACTGTCAGATGTGATAAGGTCACAATACATCTTCAATGTTCAAATCTTGTAAAAAACATGGAACAAGACATGTGGAATAATACACACATAGGTAGTGCTCTCAAAAAAAAAAATCTGTTCCTAGTTTTTCATTTTAAACTCAAACTCGCACCACAGGTTAGACTATAGACATAGGTTGTAATTCTTACCAAAAATAAATGCAAAACAGTATTTTGCTTTTACAAAAACACGAGGTCAAACTAGCAGACAACTTAAACCACCAATAAAGTGACTTTGGGTTTTAGGGTTCCTTGTAATGCAAAAAGTAAATAAGATTGATGGATTAAATCAGTCTAACATGTAAACAAAGGCCTATCACTCAAAATTAAGAAAATCAGGGTCAACTGATCAGTTCACCCCTCGTTGAGACAGACATGGAAAAGTTGGATACGGATGGTATTGATGGTCAGACTGGATTAAGATCAAAACCTTAGTTTAAGTGCACTTGGAGTGTTTTTTATTTGAACTTAAATCTCAGTATTTTATATTATGTCCCATATAAACTCATCTTTTCTAGTCAAGCTAACAAACTCTGTCACTAACTTGTGTTTCTTGAGTGATAGTCCCATGTGCTGCTTCATCTGTTGCAGGCCGTGGTAGTCAGTATAAATGAGGTGAAAGGGCAACGGGCCAGTGAGTGGGCAGCTACCTCTACCAGGAGGCACTCCAAGAAACCTGAAAGACATCCAAATGAAATAAAAGATTAGAGGAGCAGAAAAGCTTTAAAGTACAATAAGCAGGATAAGCTGGAAAGCCACAGAGCACAAAGATGGGACATTGGCCTGAAGCAAAACATCCATTATTCACTCATAAAAAAACCCTTTGTGCTTGCTTTTGGCCCAGACAAGGAAGGTGAACAATTTGTGCTTTCAGCAGAGACACCAAGGTTTTTTTTTGCTGAGCTAAAACAAGCCTAAAGATAAAAAAAAAAAAGAAGATATGAACACATTTAGTGTTAAAAACACTTTAAACTATAATACTGGAACTCAATTATTTCATGTACACCAAACCTGGAAAAACACTTTTAAATATAAATCTAATTTTAGAGAGAAAAAAAGCTAAACTGTGTCTAAATGTGTCTGTATGATGACAGAAAATAGGAATCAAAATGATGCTATTGATCTTATATTCTTAGCTCTAAAGGAAACCAGGGCATGCTACAAAGCATTTTAACAAAACATCATTCAAAATAAAAAAATAAAAAATTATAAATATATATATTTGCTACATATTTGCTATTGGCATGTAAGAGTTGAAAACGCAACCATAACATTTACAAGTTCCTATTTGAATTGTTAGTTGCAACATTATGTAGCTGCAGTTGACGCAAAATTGATAAACAGTGCACAAAGACTAAGACTTGCACACTTTTGTCCTTCCAAGGTTCATGCACATTTTTTCTGGACAAATTCTTTATTTCTCAGTCAATGTTGGATAGATGGATGGATAGATGAAAAAGTGGACACAGCTGGATAACTTAGTTCCCAACTTTCACACTGTCTAAGACCCCATGTGGTTTACAAAAAGCAGGATTCAAAAAAGGAGAATATGCAAATGAATGCTCCACATGGATTCCTTAGACTATGCACACCTATATATCTATACAACTTTATTCTGATATCGTTAAGGGCAATAAAATGTGAATGAAATCTGTCCTGCTGTAGCTGTTTGTAGCCGTGGTGGATAATGATGTTGCCCTAGCACAGTTCAAAGCCTTACTTGTTATGGATTTAATGGAGAAAATGTTAAAAAAAATCATTCTGCTTTTCTGGCACAAGATGTCAGTTTAGTTTGCTCATGTACCCCTTTAGGCTTTAAAGGTCTGATGTCATGGTACCATCCTCCATCTGTACATCTGCCTCTCCAGATCATCTCCACTCTCCACCCAATATGGGGCTGCGCATTCATCCGATGCAGATAAAGCAAGAGCTGCCATTCCTCCTCCTGCAGGCCTCATGCAAACACACTTTCTTGGCCTCTCATCTGTAGTCTGGCTGCTTTTTTATTGTCTCTTCTTCGTTGGGGACTCATAACTGCTAACTTATTTTAATCAGTTCATTTAAGGACTGATAGAACCCATACACGCAGCAAAAAAGACTGTTGTATCCCTACATCCCTGCGACAAGAGCATTGAATTCTCAAAATAACCTGAACTGCAGTTTGTCCCAAAAGAGTCGATACTTTTCACAGTTGTAAGTCTTTTGATGTTATATGTTTCACCAGGTTTGCAGGTTGGTAGCTGTAACTCTTTGTTGAAAAATAGCTGAAGCTCAATCCAATGGGACGAAGAGCATGTGTAATTAGCAGTTTTAAAGTCTTACTACAGATTGTCTATTGGATTTAGGTCTGGACTTTGAATGGGCCATTCTAACATATGGACACGCCGCTTGCCGTATAGTCTGTAAGGATGTGAACCTCTGTCAGATCTCAAGTCTTTTTCAGCCTTGAACATGTTTTTCTACCAGAATTATCCTGTGTTCACAACCATCTATCTTCCCATCAGCATCCTTGTCCCGGCATCTCCTAGCAGGATGCTGCCATCACTGGGAATAACAGTGGGGATAGTAATGTTTTGCCAGGTAATGTCCAACATTCATGGTCCAAAATGCTGCATTTCCATCCTTTCTGACCAGAAAGGTGTGCTGTCCTCTTAGATGGACAGCCAAGTCTTGGCAGGCTTGCAGTTATTTTATAATATTTCCATTGCCAGATGATATATTAAACAGATCATTATGACTTGGCAAGTTGTTTAATAACTTTACCTACTTTCTGTTGGTGTATTACATAAAACCTTAATAAAACAGATTAAAAATTTGTATGATAGAATGAGAATAAGAGATGGTGTGGGATATATTTGTCTGATTTGTAAAGACAAACATTTAAGGGTTTACCAATATACTTATTTCACCTTTTGAACTGAATAATTCTTGGGACTTTAAAATTTTACTATAGAGATCTGGAAACTGTCATTGTTATTTCTAGCTTTACACCTTTGTGTTTCCATTGGCTGCAGTCCTGACAGACTGCTCAGACCTGAGATCTTTGACCTGTAACTTGCCTTCTCACCCTTATGTCTGTGATCGATGAGGCTAAAGGCTAATGGAGACAGTAATGAAATTATATGCCACTGGTGAATTTCATCTCGCTACATCTAAACTCAATTCAGTTTGGCTGTGTTGTTCATGCAGGGGGGGATTTCAATAGTACACTTACAGATGCTTTGTTGGCAGCTGATACCCACAATCAGACAGGAGGGAAAACACACCCATAAAGGTGCTTGACATAGTGACTGAAGCAAAATGAAAAAGCGATTGCTTCAAAGTGGGAACTGCATCAAGTGGCTGACACACACAGATAAGGCCACAGAGTGTTTTCTCTGATCTACTAAGAGAAACAACTGGCAGCATGACAGATAAGCTCATCCGAAAGGTTTTTAAAGCTTCTTCCTCAAGCACCACTTTCAGCAGCTTGTACTATAATTTTTAATCATTCTAAGCACTTCTTTGTTAGCTATAACATATATTTATTGTTACATATAAATGCTTAAAGCATATAATGGAGATAAGTGTGGCTGAAAAAATAAGTTGCTGAAGCTCACTGAAACTATTTGCTTTAGTTCTAACAATTCCATGTATGTCAGTTATTCAATTCAGTTAAAATTCAAAAATACTTTATTAATCCCAAAGGAAAATTAAATGTAACTTATTAAATCTTCAAAGAGTTATTGTAGATTCCGATGACTGTTGGCAGCAAATATCTCTTGTAGCACTCCTGTAATCTTCTTCATCTCCATGTGGCTGGCAGAGAGTAGTCCAATCAGTTGCCTCAAAACATGCTTGGAGGGCATGTTTTCCTAATAATCATCTTCCTGGCAGGTAGTTTGTATTCAGAATAGAGAAAAACAATATTATGGTCCGATTTCCCAGGAGGAGGTCTTGGTTTGGAGACATATGCATCCTTGACATTAGCATAAAACAAATTCAAAATCCTGTTTTCCCAGGTGGAGCAGCTGACAAACTGGTGAAACGTTGGCAGTGTTGAACAGAGTGAGGCACGATTAAAATCACCAGACATTGTCACAAATGCAGTCGGGTGTTGTGTCTGTATCTTAGCAAAAACAGAACTGATGACATCACATGCATTATCGGCAACATCTTGTACTTCAGTGAAATTCATATGGTATTATCCCAGACATTTTTTGCCAACCTAATATTCAGTTATAAAAGATGAGGGTGTCAAGATTGGATATAAAAGTTATCAGTAAAATTTGCTGAATGTCCAGAACTTTGTAGCTGATAATGCAGGGCCATGTCTTTGGCTAGGCTTTTAATAGTCATGCTGGTTTGTTTTATTAATTTTCTGCTGCCAAGTTACCATTCATTTTTATTTTCAAAGTATTAAACAATTTTACGCTTTTTGTCAGTTGTTTATGAATCTAACATGCAGTAAATAGTGAACATTAGGAATACAGGACGAGACATCTTTGAATCTATTCAGCTATGGCAAAACTCAATTATCTAATCTTTAATTTATTACCTGATTCTGAGAACTCAGAACATAATCAATCTGTGGGAGACAAATCTTTGACTCTCTTGTATGTCATACAGCAAGAAATCATTTTTAAGAAATAAAAAATCCAGAAATCACAGAATCTTATACACTAGAAATGATCTGCGGTCTAAAGCCCTAAAGAACATTATAGAATAGCGTGATTTCAAGAGAACTCTCAGCCTGGAGAGAGGGACTGCTAATTAGTCTTGCCTCCTGCCTGCTTTCATCCTTATGGATAATGGATAACACACAGATGTAGAGGGCCTTTTCAAATACTTCATTCAATAGGCACCATACAAATTTGAAAAGTGGCATCAGTGGGCTTTCTGTAGCACTATTGAGAAATATTACAAAAGTCTGCCACTTTTCATCATCCACTACTAGACTGAATTCAAAATGTCCTTAAAGCCTCACAATTTCCAACTCTTTCAGTCCAAGAAGGCGTTTTAATGGGCCTGACCGTTATCTTTTATCAGAATGTAACAGAACCTTAGAGACTTGTAGTTTCAGTAAAGAGACCTTATATGACAATACCAAAATGGAGGAAGTAATATATTTTGGTAAAACTGAAGGTGGAGAATTTTTAAAACATGTTTCCCACCACAAAAACAATATTAAGGTTTTGAATAAATACAGCTCTAGAAAAAATGAAGAGCCCACTGAACTGAACCCCACTGAAAACCTCCTGGTTTTTCCACCAAATATTGATTTCTGAACTCTTCCTGAATTAAAACATTAGTTTTGTTGTTTCTAAATGAATATGAACTTGTTTTCTTTGAATTACTTGAGGTCTGAAAGCACTGCAACTTTTTTGTTATTTTGACCATTTCTCATTTTCTTCAAATAAATACTAAATGTTTGCTTGGAATTTCAAAGACATGTTGTCAGTAGTTCATAGAATAAAATAACAATATTCATTTTACTCAAACACATACCTATAAAAAGTTAAATCAAAGAAACTGATCATTTTAAGTGGTCTCTTAATTTTTTCCAGAGCTGTATATAACTTCTATTTCTTTATAATAGTTCTTTACAATCAGCTTCACTTACAAAAAAAAGACCAAGAAAAGGAGATAATTGCCTTATTAAATAATATGGCATGTTTTGAATGTTTCACAGAGCTCTGGTTCAATCCATCATCTAAAAAAAAGAATGGCAAAAAGAGATTATTAAAGAACAATTCAGTCAAGAGAACAACAGTAACCAAACTCAACCTAAAAAAGACATTAGAAGTCCTGTCTGCAACTTCACAAAAAAATTTCTTGAGTTGCAAATACCATGCGTTGAGGGAAACTATCTCTGAACATCGCTCTGAACGCCATCCTGATGTCTGAACAGCATCATGTTGGCATGATGCTGCCACGATGTTGAAACGTGGTGGCAGAATCATGATGTGGGGTTGCTTTCTCTCAACAGGGGGAGGATAGCTGGTCAGAGTTAGTGATGAGAAGACTGCAACTAAATAAAGGACACTGTTGAAGAAAACCTGTTAAAAGGCTGCAAGCACTACAGGCTAAGGTGAGGTTCACCTTCCCTGGTTTAAATCAATACATGTCCATGGCCTATTCAAAGCCCAAACCTAAATCCAAATGGAAAACTATGTGAGGACTTAAAAAACATGCACTCTTCACTAAATCAGCCATACTAAATAAATAATTTTCCTTTCAATTGAAAGAAATACTTCATGTTGGGCTTTCATTTAAAATCTCAATTAAATAATTGTGATGTATCAGTGTTATAGTTCTGCCTCCAGACCAGGTTTGGACATTTACTGAACCTAACATATTTGCCTTTTTATTATTTAAACATTTAAAAGTGCATTTTAAAATTCCTTCATGATGCTGTAATTTTGACAGTGCAGATGTCCAAATAAATAACTATAGATAAAAAAATATAGAACTAAAATATGTTTATATCATTTCAATGTCATGTCAAGTGAAAGAAAAACAAACACATCATCATGTCAGCTGTAATGACATCTTTGTTTACAAATCAATCTATAGTTTGTATAAACTTTGTGCACAAACAGCAATTTTTTTTACATGCACCTTAAAGTGAGATGTTTGTGAGTACAAATAGTCTCACATATACCTATAATCAAATCTAAAATGTGCCTACACCAAAGCACAGTAAAATGCTCGACATTGACGCCTCCTTGGATTTCACATGGTCTATGGTACAATACCCAAGACACAACTGAAGAAAGCCTCCAACAACCAATGAAGCAATTTGCCTTTGGTGGCGTTTCTCTCTGCATGGCCGGTAGGAAAAACCGCTGAGGTAAACAAAAACAGAGGTTTGCAAACTGCTGAACTAGCACATTTCGCCAGAGCTGCACTAAAGTTAAGAGCACAATTAGGCTGGTTGGTACAAAACTGCTCATCAAAAAAGCAAAACAAAAAAGCCAGGTGTTTTACTTGTTCTCAGCGTCATCATCTGTTAAAACTGGGCCACAGAGTCTGGCTGGTACCTTTTTGTTACGATGCTTCGTGAAGACGTCAGAAGTAGATTATTTTAAGCAAAAACTGAAGTTTTTCTCAAAAGTAGTAAAGAAAGACGCCCCAGTGCTTATTGGAAATGTTAACAGTAGGACACAGACGGACTTTTAAGATGTGTAGATTTTTGCTGTTTGTATTTATTTAAGATTAGCCAAAACATTAAAAAGAATAACAAAATCCGACATAATTAATCAATGCTTCAATCTAGAACTGAAGCATTGAGATCTTGTGCCACTTAATTTATTCAGTTTGCATAACATGAGCAAAGGGTGCTCAAACCATTTGAGACAGATGTTTGATATTGGTTTGGTTTTCTATGGCTAATGTTTGGTAAGAAAACTAATAACTGAACTTCACTTTAATAAGAACTATTCCTTTAATGTCTTTAAAAACAGAGCAATGTGAGTCAAATTTGCATAGCAAAACGCAGGGATAAAAATCTGCACCGTTAACTGCTACTCATTAATCCCTTTGCTTTGGATGCATGATGATAGCCGCAGGGGACCCAGATAAGTGTCAACACTTTTAGCTGATATTCTCCAAGGAGGAGATTTTATCTGATAAAAATCTTCTCTGAAGCAAAGATCTCCTGACATCTGTATCTGTTTCAGTTTTCATGATTAGTATGGGTAAGATGAGAGTGGGGTGGAGGATGGGAACACATGTTAAATGTTCCCTAAAAGTGTTAAAGCAGAGGATGAAAGATGAAGCCTTTCTGGTGAGGAAATGAGGCGACGTCAGAGTCAGACAATTTCATTAGTCCGAGTGGGAAATTCACTTTTGCTTCCAGGTTCGTACATTTAGTTACGGCATAAAAAAGTAACAAATAATCTGTGAAAAAGCATACAGCAAATAACACAATCTAAATAAATCCTGGAAGTCTCTCGGCGGCAATTACTTAAGATGAGCACTGTCTGTTGCTGTTGAGCAGTTTAATAGAAGAGGGAATGAAGGACTTGGAGAAGGGATTAGTTCTCATTATGGCCACATCATAACACCAGCCAGGAGGCATTCTGTATTTCTGCAGCCACATGTTCCTTTCAGGATATCCAAGTCCTGCTGCTAAACTGCAGTGAACTTAAAGACATTTCACACTTCTTATCAATCAACAAATAAACAGCAAATAAATGTAAACTTTAAAGGATTTCACTGGATGAAATGTAAGAGTTTGACTTGTGCAATAAATTAATAGGTACACATACATATAATAACAATAAAGCAGGAACTAACTTTTGGATTCTAAGCTTTTACAAACAGAAGTTCTTCTCTTTGAGTTGTAGCAGAATGCTGTAGCCACATTCAGTGCTGGTTTTTGAGTTATAGGGACTATGTCAACTATAATAGCCTCTATTAAAATACAATACTGCTTTATTCTATGTTCTGCATTGCACCGTTTTGCTTTCCACTAATCTCCAAGATGTGTTTAAATTTGTACTATTCCCATTAACAAGCTGGTTTCCAGTCCAAGCTGGACACTGAGATCTAGAGCAAATGGTCCATCAATCATTGCTTTAGCTTGCAGTTAGATAATCAGTAGGTAATGGAGCTAAAACTGACTTATATTCAAAAGGGCAAAAAAGAAAAAAAGCAAAGTTGAACAGAAATCAAATAAAATCAAAATGCTAAGAAGAAAAAAACAACACACTGCAGTTTCCAGCTTCATGACAGTTAATTTTCTATAAGCCATTTTTATTCTCCAGGAGTCTTTTGTATTTTAATTATCTGCAGAGAAAACTGATGGTTTACTCTTAAAATTGGGTTCTTCGTTGCCACTTTTGTCAAGACAAACTGAAATACATTTCTGTTAAAGTAACAACACTGAATAATGACCTCTGTTAATACAGCTTCACTCAACTGATTAAATCTATTAAAGTATTCTTCCTTTTGAACACTGAGCTTGCTGCCCACATATTTTGCAGAGCCAATCTAATTCTGTAAATGCCAATTTACTGTAGAACGGTTTTCTTGGTTTCAAAGTCGCATTTTGTGAATATGGTACCAAAAGTACCACTAGTTTATTTAAAATATAGTTTGTTGCGATTTCAATTTGTACTTGTTTGAGTAAAATTCAACTGAGCAACCTAAAATAATAACTGGGAAAATTTAGCATTTAAACCATATGGTTCTCAAGCAGCTCTCAACGACCTTGCAGAGTGAAAACACAAAAAATACAGAGTTACTGTATCATTAGTAATGCTTTTATACGTGCACATTTCTGCATGTGTGTGTATTCTGCCACCAAACTTTAAAATATATGTCTAATGATGTATATGAAGGAAATATTTGATATACATTATGTAAACTTAAGAGAATAATCAAGTCTACTTGAAACTAAAGCAAAATTTTAAATCTGAACATTTAATATCATCCAAATTCTGTGGAACTATAAAGACGATGGCAGTCATCCCAAAACCACATCCCATAATTCCTCTATTAGACTGAGTTCAGGGGTTTCATTTATATATCTGGCATACACACAAAAAGAGGCCTGACACTGGCATACATCACTTTCCGCACAAAGATTGGATCTATTTAAAACAAACTTAAGTGGGATGTATGCGGTCCCTCGTGCCAACCTTCACCAAAGCGCATCATATATGCTTTTGATATAGATGATGATTCAGGATGTCCAAATCATAGTTGCACTCTGTTTAGCATCTGATATGCACTAAAATCAGGAGAATCACCAATAAGTGGCAATAGATTTAAACCAAAATCAAGCAAAAACAGAGAGAATTGAATAACACATTTTTCAATGCCATAGTTTCCCTTAAAAAGCATTTCCTTGTGTTGCTAGGAGCTCTTGCTCATAATTCTTGAGCTGCTTTGCCAAATCTATAAATAAAATAGATAAAAGGCCAAGCAGACAAACACATTTTGTTTCCTGTGTGTTCAAGTGGAAAAGGATGCAAACCAAATAATTAGAATTAAATGTGACGAGTTCTGATGTTCTTACTCTCAGTATTCACACATATCATAATTTTGGGTTAGGAGTTTAAATATGCATATATTTCTGTAAATTATTTGTTGCTAGACTTTATGTTTTAGATTAACAAATATGTTTTCTTCTTCAGTCCATTAGAACCTAAAACAATACAAACAATTTGCTCCACAGTATATAACGACTCAATAAAATCTCAGCAAACTCTGAATACATGTGATTGCTGAATATTTTATGAGTGAGGTGTTCTGAAGTTATTCAGTTCAATACCAAATGGCTCTATTGATCTCCTGAGGAGCAATTTGGAGAGCTGTTATTAGATGCACAAAGGAAAATATGAACAATAAGAGTTGATTGCCTTCCCAGAACTATGTCTTCTTGTCTATAGTCCAATGCCTCCAATCTGTATGTATGTGTTTGGAGAGATGTGGTGCAGTTGGTGAATGAAATAAAGATTTTATTCTAATTCCTGCTTTTTGTTGACAGATTTAAGTCTAGTTTCTCATTGATTTGGTTGTCACTGTAGATGGCAGCTAAATCCACAATATGCAAAACATATCCAGATGAATTATTTAGTATTGTGAGTAAATCCAGCAAGCAAAAAACTAAAAACATTGTTGCTACAAATGTTAAACTGGTGCTACGCATAAGACTTTTTTATGATGACTGTAGTCTCTTATTCCAATCTACAATTACTCTTAAGGTCATTAGTGACAATAAACAGCTCAAAATAATCAAATTCCAAAACTAAATGAAAACCAAAGACAACAAAATCTTCTGATCATTTTCAAAATTAAAGAATAAAAGATGCATTTTGCTGTAAAGCAAAAATTAAACAGAACTTTATTACATGTTTCAACCCAGAAGTCATCAGAGCCACAACTGCTATAACTATTTGGGAGACAATTAGCTTACAAATCTTTTCTCCAGCCCATGGACAGTTAGCCTGCTAGTACATAAAAAGAGAGATACGCTTCGAAGCGAGAAGAGGATTTTGAGTAATACTGCATCATGGTACAAGCTACTTAAAGACTAAGTGATGAATAACCACCCAATCAGGACACGAGCAATGAAATATGAGGGGGTGGGACATTAAAACTTGACTTAATGTCATGTTTTGATTGTTGATTCTATGCTGTATGACTTTGTGTTTTCGTGTTTGTTATGATGTAAAGCACTTTGAAATGCCTTGATGCTGAAATGTGCTATACAAATAAAATTTTATTAGATTTTTTGATTAAAATGTGTGCTATGAATGAGAACTTTACATTTTCAAGAAAAATAGTTTAAATAATTCTCTGCTGTCATAGTGCTTGTATAAAAAAAAAACACCTATAGGCTGTAGTTTTAGGGACTTCATATTGTTTTGTAGGGCAGATGAGGAGCTGCTTACATATATGGGCACTAAACACATTTTAACAGTGTTTGTGTGTGTGTATAGTTGTTGTTTTGGCACAGTATTTGAAGGGCATTCCAGTTCATGCTGTCAACTAAAGTCATCCACACTAAACCCAGCTGACAGAGGGGGCTGAGGGTCAACAGTCAGAAAGTGGTGAAAGCAGCTCAGATTATGACAAGCCCTGCAGAGTTTGTGTGTGTGTGTGTGTGTCTATCCTATTATCAAAATATTCCCAAACTTGAAAATTTGATGGTCTTGCTGAAGTGCTGATACATATTTACTGTACAACTGAGCGTTCGTTTAATCCCAGGAAGAAATTGGGTGTCATCTTAAGCTTTGCTGAAAAAAGTCCAAAATGTTTCAAGAATTAGTCATTTTCTAAACTGAAAACATTGATTTGCCAGCTAAGTAAATGTTTCCACATGTGTCTTCCACATATTGTACTTTTATACGTTATAGAAGTTGTGCTCACTACAGAACCAAAACTAATTTTAGCAAGAGGTCTTTGAAACTCTAGTGTTTCAGAAGAATCTTGCCCAGATGTTGCATAAGGTTACCTTTAAAGGTTTCAGCTTTAAAAGCGTAGCAGCTAAGTTTGCATGATGTGACACAAAGACAAATTTGTGTAACATCAGTTTGGTCCTTTTACGTGTGCATCCCGAGTCACACCATAATTCTCATGATCTAGAAAGAAAAGTAGATGCTAATATGATGCCTTGGTGATAGCATGAAGTAGTAACATGTCCTGATCAAATTTTAATTATGCTAAGTAGATCTAGTAAGCAGTTTAAATAATAGAAAAAGGTATTTGCTACAATAATTCTACAAGAGACATTTTTTAAATGTCTTTGATCTTATTTTATGCTACAGTGACAAAAATAAAAAGAAATGAATGTGTGAACATGTTATGTACTAATATCAGAATCTACTGTATTTCTTCAAAGGAATAAAATATTTTAGGATTTGTTGACTCACTTGCAAGCCTTCAGTTCTTAGTTACTTCTAAGGATTTTTAATTGTGTTTACGACAAAAAAGCATTTTCTTCTCTTTTGTAGAAAATGTGGCTTTAATTCTTTTATTTTTTTTTTCCTAAATGTATTAAATTATAAAATATAACTTTTTTGTTTATTTAATTTGTCGCGAGCCCCCATGAACAATGCTGAACCCAACAAAAACTAAATTCCCGCTGAATTTGGACTGAATGATGCGAAACAGCTGAAACACTGTTCCTTTAAATCTAGTCTAAAAACCCAGCTGTTCAGAGTTGCTTTTGAAACATAATCAATGAAACATTAATCAATAATCTGATGTGTAATGAAGGCAAAATGTAATCTTGTTGATTGTGTGTTCTATGACTTTGTATTTTTGTATTGTTATGATGTGAAGCACTTTGAAATGCCTTGTTGTTGAAATGTGCTATACAAATAAAATGTTATTGATTTATTTGATTGATTGGTGCCATGACGAATGCTGCTACTCGCAGCTGCCAGAGCGTAACAAAACACAAAACAGTGAGTGTCAGTAACCGACTGACGATCCTCGTAAACACAGTAATCAGATTTAGCAGCATTTTTCTTTTTACAGAAACATTCTGTCCATACAAAACCATTCTGAAACAGTTTAATTGTATTACTCCAGCGTTACAGATCGGTGAATATTGTGAATTCAAAAGGCCTCAGATCACATCTGATCTGATTAATCTCACATATCCAGTGTAAAGAAACAAAGATCTTATCTGGCTTTTTAAAAAACTATGTCTTTTCAGGTAAAATGAATTGTATTTCCCTCCATGCAGACAGCCAAGTCAAGACTTTAATAGGTGGTTGTTGTCAAAAATACCTGTGTTTCTATGTGAAGGGCCTAAGCACACCCTATTTCCAAGACTGACAATGCTCTCTAAACTTAATCAATGGGTTTTATTTTCTTTCCAGCAATTCTGCTTGCAGTTCCCTGACAAATTTCTAGTTCAGACCTTAATTATGTTCTCAACAACTACTGTTGACTGCCATTTTCTAATGTTGCAGACTGAGGAAACAGCTGCTCTTTTTGTTTTGTAGTGACAAATTACCTTCATTTTCAGAGTCGGCAGCTGTTTGTTGAAACGTGTTGTAGGAGTACTGGTAAAATTTTGAAGACACTGGTAAAATTTCAGCTGACAGCTCGAGTTTCATCTAAACGTTTTGGATGGTGCCATTACTTTTAAAAACTGGAAGCTATAGTTTAAAGACTGTAGCTAGTGAATTAAGTTTATGCTTTAATTTTAACCACCATATATGATGAGTGCTGAAACCTGTGGTAACTTGTGGTAAAGAAAGTGTGTCTTGAGTTGCCCATCAGTAAATTATGATACCACTGCTCTTTTTTGTGAAATAATTTAGAATATCACTGAAAAATATTGTTAAAATCTTATCTTGTCTCACTTCCATGAAGCGAAAACAAGTCTGATCCATTGAGCTGAATGTATTGTTACTCTTCCATTAAAAACCAGGAAGATAAAAACCAAGAAGGAGCAAACACTGTTATAAATCAACCCAGTCTAATTCTTCAAGCCAACCAAATGATAGCTGGGTACATGCACAAATACCTTCACATGCTCTGTAATCACCCAAACATCCATGTAATCACCTGTTTCCACGTTTGCCTTTGATTACTCCCATGGGATGATAATCTTTGAGGATGTTTCTTACTCAAGACACACGTCACACACACACACACACACACAAACACTCTACCTCATACGCAGATGCTTATATACTTACATAGTATTCAACACAATCTTTCACACACAGGCAATCATGTGCATCAAAACACTCTGGTATCCGAAGGAGTTGACAGGCCCCAGTTATCAGCCGAGGCCGGGTGCACCAGATAAGGGAGCTGCGAGGCGCATCATGAACACCGGTGCACTCAGAGCGAGGGAGAGAAAGTGCATGTGAGGATGGGATGAATCAGAGATGAAAGACAGAGGAGCAAAAAAATAAATAAAATCAGCCCCCATGTCAAAGATAATAAACTTTTCAGATGAAGAGTGGCAACAGGAAGGTGGAGACTTGAAGATGGTGGGAATGAAATGAAAGGTGGAGCAGCAAGGTGAAAAAAGGTCAGGCTTACTTAAGCAGCAGGTAGAAGGAAAAAAACAGCAATGGAAAAATATGACAAAATATATTTTTAACCTGTAATACACTATATATACATTGAAAAAGAGAACAGGTGATCCAGCTTAAATATAATGTAATTTAGTCACAAGTAATCAAATTAATTTTATCCAAGTTAATTTACGACGTTATCAAGTTAAACTAAGACCAATAAAGTAAGTTTGTCCGTTACTTGTAACCCGTTAAATATTTTTAAGCTGGACCTCTATTCTCTTTTTTCAGAGAGAATAAAAGAGAGAGCACACAAAGTTTGAACATATTACTAATAATGCCTGCTCTGGCTTTTCCTCCTTAATAATCATTCAATACTCATGACAATGCTGGGGTTTTGAAATCCTTAAATATCTATCGTGCAATGAAACTGAAGTCTAAAAATTTCCAGCCTTCAACATTTTCTCAACAACCAGCTCCATTGAACTTGTGTAAAATTTGGTGTGTGCATTTCTCTTCATTTGAGAACTCCAGCTCCTCCAAGTTTCTTAGTCAATACATGAGTCAATTAATAATTTATTTATTTAGCTCTTTAAACATTCTCAATAATAAAAAAGAAAACTTAAAAAATCTTAATTTTTTTTAAAGATTTTTATCTTAAAAAATTAAGATAAAAATGTAGATAAAACAAAAAATGAGTAAGCTGGTTTTATCTTCTGGTAGATAAAACCAGAAGTGTTCCAGATATTTGATTATTAAAAGTGTAATAGGGAGACATGGATACAGCAAGAATTTTATTAAATAAGAGTTGGAACAACAAGGTGAGAGAATTTCAGGTTTGTGTAAAGAGCATACAGAAAAAAAGAAACATATAAAGTGAAAGCATAGACTAATACCCCTATTGCCCCAGAAAACCCTCACAGAGAAAACAAACACACATGCATACACACCGTCTGAAGCTTTTACTTATGAAGCCGGTTCTAGATTTGCTTTCCTAGTCATCAGGCAGCGAGGTATTCTCCCTTCATCAGCAACTTCCTGTCTAATCCCACCAAATCAAGAAGAATGAGCCTGCATTAGTTGTGACAGAAGAAGTCAAGGGGATTGAAAGTGCACACAGACCTCAGAGTGAGACACTGTTCAACACTCAACAATCTTCTGCATGGTAATGCTTGGATATGGCTATGTAAATACATATTATTAAATGCTCACACATGGAGAACGTCAGAGAAATCCACTTTGTAACCTGCCTCCGGTGCTCAGGAATGATAAAACAGAAGCAAAGTGCCAGTCAACTGATCCAGCCGGCAGATGGCTTTTGCACAAATGCAAATTGAACACGTGCATCTGGATGGATGTGTAGGAACAAGCACTCCCTCTCGCAAATCATCTTAAGTCAAGTGGATGTGTTGATTCGAGTACTATGTCACATCCCACCATGCAGACAGAGGCGCAGCGTATAAGTGCTCTCATTAGTATTATACCGCTGACAGGGCAGAGCACAAAATAAGAACAAATTTTTATTGATGTGTTGTGGAGCGTAGAGCCTCTGAGGCTGCACTCAGCTGTCTGAATTGACTTCCAGCTCAAATCTGAACCTGGTGAGCGATTTTTAGGAAAGCTATTATCAGAATGGTCATAGAAATGTATCTCGTAAAGCTGAAACGGGTGCAAAGATGTGGCACTCCAGAAAATGTCTCAAAACATGGAATATTATTCAAGTAAAGGACAAAATCTGACTCCTATTTTGATCAGTTTGCTTTTCTTTATCCATCAACGTAACTGGTTGTTCTGTCAGCCAGATCACCTGTTAATTTAAAATGCCTCCCTTATTACATTATCAACTTTATTTGTGATTAGGGTTGGACAATAAATCAATAACAATGTATTTTGCTGTAGACACATGATCAATATCAATAGGTAATACGTCCGATAGAATGTTTGATAATTTCACTGAAATCCGATCCAGAGCCGCACAGCATTCTGGGGTATGTAGGCAAAAGAAAGGCTTTAACCGCTCAACCTCTCAAAGCCAACTAAGGAAGGCCAGTGGCATCAACAAACTCAATCACTCTTTGGTTACCTAGCAACTCAATCACTCTTTGGTTACCTAGCAACACTCTGTCGAGTGACTTGCGTTTAAAGTTTCACTACTGTGCCTCATAACTGCTTAATAATAATAATAATAATAAAAAAACGGTATGGAGTGACAACTGTGGATAAAAATAGGAAAGGTTGTCGCCACTTTGGCAGCATTTCAGATATTTAAAATCGCAGCAAGAATACTATTTATGATTAATCTACATTTTTCAGACACCAATGCCGAAAGTCCCCAGAACCCTGTCAGCTTTTCCATTTCACTCACTGATTCATGTGAGCATTTAAGAGTTCTGTCAATTGAATATAATATATGAACTGTGATGATGACTGAGATCCAATATATAATGGAGCTCAAGAGAATAAATTGACAGGAACCAGCAGAAAAATTCATGCACATAAAATCCAAAATCTATGCATTTTTCATTTAGAATCTATGAGGCTCTGCTTGCACTTCCTCATCAATACTAATATTATTAATAATGAGTGCTTGACAACTTGACAGGTACAGTTTGGATTTGAAATGCTGCCTGAAAATCTCACAGCTGTCTCCAGTCAGCCAGTGTAGCTCAGTCTGGGCTCAATTTAAAAAAGTGTGTTTCTCTCCATCTTTGAGACAAACTCCAGCCAAAAGCAAAGCACATACACATTTTGGTGAACAAAGTGCCTGAGCATGCTGGGTATTTATTGCCAAGGCGAGTGTGAATTGTTTATTGTGGCTGCTTTGTGAGATCCTTTTGGTTGAAGCTAGACTTATTGCTAGGTTAAATGCTCTCAGTGCTGCGGTAACTTAATACAAACTATACTGTGACTGTATAGAGCTCTGCAAAAATTTTGAATCACCTGCACTTAAAAACAAAACAATGATGTTTTGTTGTGTAGCTAAATATTGCAGATGATTTTAAGGAATGATAAATTATGTTTGACGCCGTAGGCATTTTTCGAGTATTCATAATTTCTTTTTCACACATTGCAAGGATATAGAAAACTTTCTATAACTGACATAACAGTTAACTTGATAAAACCTAAGATTTATTTTCTTTAATGAGAGTTTTAAAGGAAGTTCTGGGAATCTCAAGCTAAAGTTATAAAACCAATGGTTCTGGAGTCACATTGTAGATCTGCATTTCACTGTAAGCTAAGCTAAAGGTCTTTTATGATACTGGCTTTACACATCTAGAGACTTATATTTCTGCCCAATTGATTTGGCAGTTCATAGTTCAGTCAGATAAAAGGTGAAAATGTCTGGAAACATAAATTTTTGGTTTTCATTACAGATTCCTAATTGCGTTTGGGTTCATAGTATGATTAAGCCATTATAGTTTTCTTTGCACTTTTCCATGAATGACAGATTAAAGATTGGTTGAGTGCACGACTCCTTGTTGTCATGCTACATTGTTATGCTAACTGAGCTTGAGCTTCTCTAGTTGATGCTCTGACAGTGAGTTTAGGTTAAGAACCATGTTGTTAAGCAGTTAGTAAGACTTTGTGCCATATTGCTCATTCATTATTTTGGATGATGAACAGTAATCTGTGAGAAAACTGTTGTAAAACCACACTTTGTCTTAATGTCTGTCTCTAATAGATGCAATTGATATCTCGTATTTAGGCTAGAATTCAGGAAGGTGATTCAGTGTTTGGACGTCTTTCCTGGTCTCTGCAGGAGAAAGATGTTATTGAATCTCTCACAGACGGAGCAGAAACACAATGTTTGTTTGTCTGGGAACAAGGTGTATCGACTTTTTTCTTCTTTTTTTTTTTAACTGACAATAGAGATAACATGAGCTGTCAAAGTGTTTTATGGCTTAATTTTTGTCCTTGACGTCACTTATTTCACAGACTTCGCTGCAAAACATCAAATATGCAAAAAGCAGTAAGAGGAACAAAGTAAAGAAATTACAAACACAGGCAAAAGTCAGGAAATAGGCAAATCTATTTAGATTTAGAGAAATCAGCACTGTTTTACTCAGGCTAATTTCAAGGTTGAGTGCCTTAAAATGGCCCAGTTTTCTTCTGCACAATGCAGGCTGCGGACATTAGATTAATTCTGGCTTTGACAATAAAAACTTTTGAAGCATTTATGAAACAGAGAAACTGATGGCATCCTCATGCATGTTTTATTTGACTCTCATGTTACAGCTTAACATCTCCAAAGGGTTCTTCTGAAGTATGCTTGTCTCAGCTCCTTCAGCTGCTCATTTGAGGATAATGAACGAACAAGAAGAGCTTTAATACATTGGGATCACCAAGCTTGTTCAAAACGTGAAAAATAAGAAGCTCCTGCATTCATTTTAGCTGCACTTGTCTCAGACAATACATTTTCCCAAACATTCTGCAAACATAATTTAGTTTATTCTGTGATGGTGCCTTTGACTTATGCAGACATGTAGCTTATCTGACCATGTAAGTTGCTTTAACATTATGTTTTTGGATGATTGCACATTTAAAAAATATGACTGAGTTTGCGTTGGACTGTGTATGCTCATGACACATGAGCTCCATGCTCATGTGTCACTTGTAGTCATGCACCACTGCATTGAAAGCCTATTAAAAATCATTTAATAATACTTTAGTCCTCCATTCATTATTTATCTTCCTGTCAAAGATTTAATTTGTTCAGCTGCACCTCACTGCACTGGTGTCATTGTGCCATCTCTCAGAGAGTTACTCTACCATATAAAGTTACTTAATAATTAAATCTCAGAACAACAGACTACTAAGGTCTAAAACAGTTATGCTTAACTTTACAGCTTGTAAAGTTATACAAGTGTATTAAATAAAACAAATGGCAACTTTTTCTAAGAATGACTGAAGCGCAATTTTGGCTAAACCGCATCAGACGACTGCTGCCATGTCCAAAATATATTGTTTTCTGTATAAAGGGTAACTTAATCCAACAAAGGTATGTGGCTAAAGTCACAGAAAATAATATAACATTTAAAATTTTTATTTTATATATATATATATATATTGCCTCAAATTTGCCTCAAATGTCTCTAAACTATCATATCAGTATACTCAAATACACACATCCAGACATCAAATATGTTTAAGACGTTTAATCTATTGGATAAGTAATCATGGAGAAGTGATCTTCTTTGACAGATTTTTCTCCATCTTTACTTGTCCATCAAGCATCTTCGTTTCCTACACTTCATTTTAAACAGAGCTAACAGTTCTGACCTGCAGCCAACAGAGTGAGACCGGACTTAGTCTTTCATCCGTCCCAGGACTGAGGCGGCACAAACACAGAGATGGAAACTGCCTTCATCTCCACGTTTCTGCAATTGCTTTTTTCAACTAATCTACTTATTACCATATAAATAAATGTTCCATAAGTTTTAAGTGTTCAAGGTCTCCAGTAGGTATTTGTTGCTCCTAGAGGCTCACGCTGTGCAGACTTTAGATTTGTCGCTATTTCAACAAGCCATACAGCTTGCTTTGAAGTAATAACAGTGCTATGAAATTTTGCATTTAAATTGAATTTATTTTACTTTCTGAACTCTAGAAAAGCCACCAACTATGAACCATAATAGGCGCCGCTGACTGAGTGCTTGAATAAAGGACGCCTACATCAGAGGAGTCCAAAGTGGGACCCCAGGATTTCCTGCAGCCCTTACAAGGATTTTATGTGGCCCTGGACAGAAATAAAGTTTGGTACGAATTTGGCCGGCGACAAAGAAACATCGTCAACATCATCCATGTCAGACGGTTGATACCACATTTTGCAGTTGTTTTTTTTTTTTTTTTTAGGAAATTTTACTGGAAATAAATGAAAAAGTTTTGGTGCAAGTGATAGCATGTAATTTATTGACTATGTGTTTTGCTTTGACTTTAATTTAATAGAATAGAACCACAAATATTCAGTGACTTTTACTCAAAAACAAACTTGAGTAAAGAATCCTTGAGTAATCTATTGTACTCAATTCCCCAACACCTTTTGTTTGATCTATAATCTGTATCTTTGTTTCTGGTAATTTTATGTATGGAGAACATTAACTATTTCTTTGGAAAGCATACAAAACTTTGATTTTATTTTGCTGGACCACTAAAATGTGTTTTCCGTAACACCTCCTTAGATGTGATAAGACTTTTTACTCAGCTCTGATGTTCAACGTACAAATGTGTTTTACTTTCAAATATGGCACCATTTTTGTGGAACAGATTTTATTGCTGCTACAGCAAAGAAACAATCATCCAGTCAGAATTATATATATTTTTTGGCGCAAGGTTTACTTGTTCAATGCAATATATCTCTTTTTTTTAACATTTTACTGCAGATTTTATGACTTGTCGTAAGACAACTTGCAAAGACATTCATAAACTAGAAAAATGGCTAAACAATCTAGATATATGAATTCAATGTGCAGTAGTTGTGTAAAACTCGGATTGCTCCTCTTCTTCAAAGAGAAAGCACATTTTGTTTTTTGTTGAGAAATACAAAGAACCTAAATAGTTGTCCAGTCATTGTTCTAGTGTTGCTCCTCTAGATTAAGTTCAAGTCATTACATTCGAAGCATGATTCCCCTTTGTAAAACTCTCTCCACTTTCAAACGTTACATTTACAAAAGTTAAAGTAATCTTCTTCTCCTTCTATGCTTTAAAATTCAAACAAAGAGTATGGGAAATCATTATCAATTGTGCGCTTCACTATGATGTGTGTCTGTGCAGATGGAGAAGCAGGAATGATGTAATGCCCAAAAAATCTGGGAAGCTGCTAACAAGCACATTGATTGGATTTCACGGGGTAACAGCTGCAGGGAGACAGAGCTAAAAAAAACAACAACAACAACAGACAAAGAAAGATATGCAGTAGAAAGAGGAAAAAAAGCAAAAGAAAGGTTGAAAAGAAAAAAATACAGAAAGAAGCAGAGAAAAGAATAGTGGCAGAGAAAGGGTCTGTAAAAGCTTAAGGTAGACAAAATGGTGTACACAGTCATACTTTGACTCAGTTATATCCTTTTTAATGAATAAACTGCTGAAATGCACCATGAAGCAAACAGAAAAGAGGAACATTAAAGTTCTCGAAATGGGGACAGCAACAGCAAAGATAGTGTTGCATTGGCTGTTTAAATGAGACACAGAAACAAAGCAAATAGAACTTGTTTCATTACTGATAATTACATTTACTACAGTATGGGATTTTTTTTCTGTGTGGGGCATAACAGAGCAGCTCATAGTTAGCCTGAGTAAAGATGGAAGTTGAACTGAGGTCATTGGCTTCTTTTTGTGCAGGGATTGAGTCAGATTAACGAAAGGAGGGAGAGAAGAGGCTAAAAAGCAAATGCTAATGTTCACAATTTGTGTCTGAATCTGTGGGGATGGGGAGGATTCTGGGAGCTGGTGTCTATCTCCAGCGATCATTGAGTGAGAGGCGGGCTCCTCTCTGGACAGGTCGCCAGTTCATCACTGAGTCAACCACATGAACTCACAACTAAGGGCAATTTAAAGACACCAGTTAACCAAACAGTCATGTTTTTGGACTGTGGGAGGAAGACAGAGTACAAAAAGACAACAGACTCAGGCACAATGAGAACTTTATAACTCTATGCAGAAAAACCCAAAGTCAGGATTCAATACTAGAAACATCTTTTTGTAAGGCAGCAGTGATACCAACTGTGTCATTCTGCAGCCCAACCATTTTTTACAATGTGTAATCAGAAAATATATACATATATAAATATATTTAGAAAAAAACCCCAAACATCCTCAATGGACACAATGAGCTTTAAGGGACATTTCAACAGATTAAAGATGGATATGTGCATAGTTACTTCTTCAAAAAAATATTGAGTCTTATGTCATTCCACCTCCAACCCCAACTTTGCTGCAGACTAATCTCCATAGCAACCAATACTGAACCTGCTCATGTTTGAGGAAGAAACAGAGTGTGCAAGAAGGAAAAGGCATTTAAGTGAGCACGAAAAAGAAGAAGATTATTTTTTAAAATCCTTTTTAGAAAACAGTTTAGAGGCAGTTGAAGAAGGGACAGAGCAGTTATGACTTCTAATAAAGGTCCTTCTCTGCAATAAAGTTGGAGGCACTGTGTTTATAGTTCAGAACATGGTTTTAAAAGTGGGTGATACGGGTATTACTGCTTTTAGCAATGTTTTAATTGTGTAATAACTCTATTTGGCGTCCCTGTCAGGGCACTCACTAATTTAGCTAAATTATTACCCAATAATCTCTCACATGCGCCAGTGTCTAAACTAATCCCTAAAACCAGGACCCTGGAATAAAAAGGCTTGTTATTTTAAGTTGAAAAATAAAAATATAATATTTTATAGTAACTATGAAATAGGAAATAATCATATCCTCATGCTGGAAGTTGAAGCCTGGTTTTGTCTTTCAGTGTGGACAAAGTGTGGGATTACAAGAGAAAAGTCATAATCTACCTGCTGTTAACACATTGAGCAGCACGTACATGAACTTGATTGGCTGCTTAACACAAAGAAGTGTAGAAAAGTTAAGGACACTCATTCTTTTTATCAATAAAATCTATAGTGCCTTTGTACATAGTTTTCTGCAGATTGATACACAAAAATAAAATCCCCTTAGATTTTGGTTAATAATTTGTAAATAGAGTCCATCTGTATGTGTTTAACCTCAGTAAAAATCCAGCTTTTCTGTAAGAAAATATTTGAAATATGTTAGAGAATATTAGTTAACAAACAACATCATGAAGATTAAGATTTATATGTGACAAGTCAGGAAAAAAAGTTGTAGAGATGTTTGAAGCAGAGTTTGACTATTGTCAAGAAAAGTGGAGTTTTGACGATTATACTGAGCCCTTTGTGACAACCGAGGATGAAGAATCTGCATCTTTACATCGCAGACGAACCTCTTCTCTTTCCAGGGGATGGAGGGGAAAACCCAGCAGATTTAGGAAACTCAATTTACCCGTTAGACGGAGAGCTGGAAGCACATCTCCCCTCTCAAAAGAGGAAGTAGGGAGTGAGTGAGTAGAGAAAGAAGGGGG